>CM061920.1:193452840-193564690 GCA_031002005.1 Vandiemenella viatica
ACGTGGAAGGAAGGGAGTGGGAAAAAGAAGCAGTGTAATTTGTTGACGCTTAACGTTGAAACGTATCAAGAAGTTGGCTTTACACAATCGTTTTTTATGAAGGTGATGAAGGGACTGATATTACTAACACAAAATATTCCATATTAATCTCCATCTCATTTCTAACACTCTTCCTCCTCGAACAAATAATAATTAGTATATCTTTTTATATTTTGTATAACTTCTTTCATGTTATAATTTCATGCATTAATAAATCTTACAAAGAAAATAAATGTATTATCTATATTAAATGAAACCCTGGTAATGTTCTTTCGACCGATAATACACAATCATATACATGTTCGCATGAAATTAATAGAATCCAAATTGTGTTTCAATCAATCGACTAGATTCACTTATGTCCTGCACCAAATTCATGTTAATATATTTCAAATGATAGTGCCTCCGTTTTTTATAAGATTAAATTTTGATAAGATATTAGAATTTATTCCAATCATATTAAGAAGATTTTTAAAATAACAGTAGTAAACCATTATTTAAGAACTCAATCCAAACCAACTTTATAACACATCACCCACGGGGAGCCCGCAACTAGATGGATATTTCGAAATCGAATCTCTGACTTCATTTTCCGGTTTCATTCTATCATCTAAAATTCCTGGAACTATTCTTGATTTTGTAATCTTTATATTTGACTTCAATTGTAACCGACTTAATGAACATACGTGATAAGGCAATCATTGATTGCCGTGTAATTTTTAGTTTTAAAGTAGATTCACAATAAACGACGAGCCAAGAACTGAAATAAGAGAGAAGCTGAAAGTTAAAACGAAATAAAAGGAGAAATAAAAACAAATGCAGAGTAATCAGCGACAGATCTATGAAATATCCTAGTCGGGGCAAAAACTTGAGATTTGCGCCCTTCCTAACATGATTTTTCCACCCCTTTAATCATGATTTTGTCGCCCCCCTGTAATTGCCGCCCGGAGCAAGTTCCTCGGTATGCCCCCTCCGGCAATGAGAATGATAATGGATGACCTTCAAATTAGGGACATTTATACAGTTAGAGTGATATGAGACCACAGGAAGTGGTAAGCGAATATACACCAAGGGCTGAAAAGTCATGGGTGGCCAAAGAATACAGGGCAGTAATTCCCAACAAGGCTAAATTAGAGTAAGTTTCATACAACCCGTGCAAATTTGTTATTATAAACTTATTACAGAAGAATAAGTAAATGATTAATATGTTTACGTTTCCACTATTCCTCATTTTCATTTTTCTGGTTATATCTTTTCTGGGAGTTTAAGAGACTATAGTTTTGGAGAAAAAATATACAGATTAAAACTATTGTGATAGCTCCTAGATCAACTAAAAAGTGTTGCAACTCACTATATACCGCAGGACTTTGTTGTACAAGTCTTGATCGAAGAAAGCTTCTGGTCCACCAAAACTCGTTTCAGTAAATCATTTGGATATAAGGAACCATCTTTGCCATATTTGGTAGCCAAATACATGATAATGGCACGACTGCAAGAGAACAATTAGTCTTATTTTACTTTGCTGAACTACATGACGTAGATACTCTTATAAATACCCGCGGTATAAATAATGCACTGAATCACTTTTTTTAAAAAATGATAATGGTAATTTCATGTACCGTTAATGACCTACATTACCTGGAATATGCCTATTACAACTTAGCCTAAACCAAAAATCTTTTGTGATACAAGAGTCCTGCAACTTAACGTAGACACAGAACCACGAAGACTTCTTGGCGATATGCAAATACAAAAAAATCTATTTTCTCTAGTAACAGGAAATAGGTTAAACGCTTTATACTTGTAATACGAAGTTGGTTATGAAGGACCCAGCTGCTGCAAAAATGATGTGAAATGACTTCAAATGACACTAAAATTTTGAGCTTCGTCTATTTATAAATGTATCTACCTATAGTTCAACCACAAGAGAGGTGGCATGTGCGACTATTAAAACCATGTTGCCATGTCGAAAGACTACACGAAGTTATTTTCGCTTTGTTACGACATTCTCTGAATCTGTTTACCACAGCAAAAAGAAATAATGTATATATAGTATCACCTATGATGGAAGTATACGAATATATTTTTCAGTTATTACAAACGAATTACCAGGTATTCCCAACATTCGAAATAATTATCTAAAATCTGTTGGGCATGTCAAGATAATCGGTATTAATTGTGAAATGATTCTTTTTCGTATTCTTACCTTTCAGTTATAACTAATCCATCGTCGTCAACTACAGGCACTGTATGTTGCTTATTCATCTGCAGAGAAAGAAACCAGAATCTCTTTAAACCATTACTTTAGAAATAATTATGTTACTTTTAGAGAAAACAGGTTGTATTTGTCTTATTATTAAAATTTTAGTATAGTCTGTCCTGTACTTAAGAACAGAAATTATACATGCTGCACTAACCAGACATTGCGATTGTTGCTAAAGAAAACAGATCTCCTCTAAAGGTTAGGTTATTTTTACTTGGAAAGAGATTAAACATTTGAAGTGTGTTACATGAGTTTTTCATACCTCGAAGTGATTTTTTTCTTCCACTCACGCATATAACGTTAGCCTATCAGTATGGATTAATGTAATGAAATCTCGTTGGAAATACAATTGCTTTCTAAGATAAACACGACAGTATCCTGGAACCCATATTTCCTACTACTTTGGCATGACACCATGCTATTCTGGATGATCCGGAAGCTAGAGATGCCCAAGAAAATACAATTCCACTGAGGACAGCTGTACTTCGTTTTGAAGAAATACTTCCAACTGTAGCTGAACATCTGAGACTAATATTGACTAGACATTCAGTTTAGGGACGTAACGGATACAAGTGCCGAACTTTCGTGTGAAATCCTACATCCGCTTCCGCGTTCATATCCTCAATTTTTAATGCGAATGTATAGCGGATGTTTTGTTCATATTGCAATATATATTATTCTCTTCTCTTTCTACGAGATTCTGCCCATCGTCGTTTAGCTAATGTGGTGAGACATAGAACCACATTAACATGAGGTATGTGGGTAACGAAACAAGGCTCGCATTACGCTGGCTTAGAAGGACATTCTCTAGGACAGGCGTAAGCGAATTCAAGTGCATTACGGCGAATTCTCCATTCAGGCTGGAAGAAAGACGAACACAAGGGGACTTGCCAGTTTGTAAAGGCAGATTTACGACCTTTCACTGCTCAGTATGGGGTCGGCCGCAGTTCGGTGCATGGACAGCGTTGACGGGTGAGATATATATCGCGTGACCAATTGCAGATACGTGATAACGTCAAGACACGCCAAATTAGAGATTCTGTGTGTGCTCACTGCGTGAAAATAGTAAAACCGAGTGGACACGAAAGAATACGACAGTTTCCGAAAAAATCCTCCAACCCCGTCAAAGGAATAGTGTGTTGAACCTGAGAGTGCTTGGAGGGGCGAATGTTTTGCCAATAGCATTTAGTTTATAGAATAGTTCTTTTTGTATAATCTTGTTTCATGTCCGCCAATGAGGAGAGAGGCAGGAACGTCTACATCGGTGGTGCGTGATGCTCTTCGTGTTCTTTTGGGTCTGACTGGTTCGTGTTCATTTGTGCTGGCGCACAAGAACGACCCAGAAAGCCGACAGCATATCATGCGATCGGTTGTATCTTCATTTTGAGTCACAAGGTGACAGATAAATTCAGTGTGGGGTCGGAGTTTGCTGATTACATCAATGCCGGACAGACGGTAAAAAGACAAACATTGCACCAGTTAATAATATTGTGTTTGCACTTTAAACCTCCGTGGTTGCCCAACATAACGCTCTGAGTGGAGAAGACGATAAGAATTCTCACTCTCCGATATATAAACTGAGAGATTAGCCGTGGCATTTTTACTAAATTGAATTCAGTAGTTTCTTTGATTGAAACGAAGGACATTAGCATTTAGCAATAATCTCATTACGTGTCCTGCCGAAAACTGTAGACTGTTAATGTGTTAATGAAAATCTGAACGGATATTTTGTTTTTTGTTATTTTGTACTTAATTTTAATGGCCATTAATGTAGGACAAAGGTGTTGTGTGTGAATAATTTTTGATTGTTTATAATTATTAAAGTTAAATCACCTTATGTCTGTTGGCCTTCACTCAAAGAATATATGGTCAGGTTATGACTTTCTCATTCTTATTAGTGATCAATAAATCATTTTGAGCACCCTTTTCAATCCACAATATAAATACTCATATACTTTTGGTAAATTTAAAATAAATATGAATTACCATTTATAACGGCGGTATACCGTACCCGCTTCACTAACAACAACCTGTTTGTTTTCTTCTTACGCTCTTGCAATAACAGTAACAATGAACTGAACGCTGTTATTACCTAAGCGACGAATTTAGAAGTTTGAACTTGCATGTGGAGCAAAGCGGACTATTCACAGTCCAACTTATTGGACATTCGCGTAGAACTACCGTAGGATGCGCTCACCCATGCACGCTACTAGAAGGGGTCCAAAAATGTTCCAAGCAATCTTTCCACTCGTACTTTCTCGCCGCACAATAGTGTCCTTATCGCACACTCGCTGGATGTTTCCTCCAATCATGACCAACGCCATAGTTTGCTTGACGACATGGACCCGTGTTAATTGTCTAGTAGTCCAACAACATCCAACACATCATATGTGCAGTCCTGTAACGCCATTCACGTCCTAACAAAATCCCTTTATCGGAAAATTGGATCATCGTAGGTCCTACAGGTTGGACTGTGAATGCGCCACTATAGCGGTGGAAAGGCGGGTGGCGGGCACGGAAAATTGCGGTGGCGTGGCCTAGTGCTTGACGCTTGAATTAGTTGAGCTGCCAACTCCTCATAGTTCATATGACAAAGACTGTTTTTAGATGCATGTGCAGTTATGTCAATAATTAATTCACTTGTGAACTCATCCCACGTTTTTTTGTTGTTGAAAGACGAGGCAAAAAAATACATCAATAAAGCAGTATTTATA
The DNA here is from genome assembly GCA_031002005.1 of Vandiemenella viatica. NCBI lineage: Eukaryota > Metazoa > Arthropoda > Insecta > Orthoptera > Morabidae > Vandiemenella > Vandiemenella viatica. The sequence goes on from CM061920.1 coordinate 193,457,857, forward strand.
TGGAAATCGACTTTACTTATGAAAAAATGTCGAATTTTATTTTAAATTTATTTTTGATAAAATATGAAAATCTAAATAATTAAAAGTTTATTTTTCCACATCCGCTTCCGCAAAACATCCGCATCCGCAAAGATGACTTTCCGTTACAACCCTAATTCAGACTACCGAGTGAGTATAAACCAAACTAAAGTGCGGGAGATTTTTAACAGAATGTAGTAATACAGACATATTTCAGCTTTATTGATATAATAGACAAACTGGGGTGTAAGGGTTTGGGAGAGACAATACTAGTCTTTTCCAACCAAATGTCAACTTCTCCTTCACGTGGTGCACCCTGTTTGCACGGACGAGGCTCTGGCGACTGAAAGATTCCCGGTATAAGGAGTCACCCACTGCTTGCCAACGGCCTCCGAAAGGAGGGCGGAAGAGCGGGGAGTGGTTCAGGGCACACTCTTGCCCTTGGGGTTGCAAACGGCCCCTAAAGGCGGATGAATCAGAAATGATCAACGGCATGGGGATGCAGAAGGCAACGGGAAACCACTGCATTAAAGACCCAAAGGGTATCCCGAGGACATGTAATCCTCTCAAATTACATATATCATGATGGCTTCTTCCTGGGTAAAATATTCCGGAGGTAAAATAGTCCCCCAATCGGATCTCCGGGTGGGGACTGCTCAGGGAGGAGTCATCAGAATAGATATAAACATTCTACGAGTCGGAGCGTGGAATGTTAGAAGTCTGAATAGGGCAGGTAGGTTAGAAAACTTAAAAAGGGAGATGGAACAACTTAAGTTAGATGTTGTTGGGATTAGTGAGATTAAATGGAAGGACGCACAGGATTTCTGGTCTGGGGAACACAGGATAATTAGCACACAAGCTGTCAATGGAGTCACTGGTGTAGGATTTGTAATGAACAAGAAAGTAGGGAAACGGGTTAGTTATTATGAACAGTTTAGTGACAGGATTATTTTGATGAGGTTAGAAACTACCGTCCCAACCACATTAGTACAAGTATATATGCCAACGTCACAGGAAGATGACGAAGAAATAGAAAAAATATACGCTGAAATTGAAGAATTAATCCAATATGTGAAAGGGGAGGAAAATCTAATAATCATGGGTGATTGGAATGCAATAGTGGGAAAAAGAAAAGAGGGGAATACTGTAGGAAGTTTTGGTCTAGGAGAAAGAAATGAGCGAGGAAGCAGGTTGCTAGAATTTTGTGAAAGATATAAGCTAGTAGTGGCGAACACACTGTTTAAGAACCGTGCAAGAAGAATATACACCTGGAAACGTCCTGGGGATACAGGCAGATATCAGCTAGATTATATCATGGTCAAACAGAGATTCAGGAATCAAGTTCTAGACTGTAAAGCGGACATAGACTCGGACCATAACTTGATAGTAATGAAGTGCAGGCTGAAATTCAAGCGAATAAGGAAGCAGCATAAGCAGAACAGACTGGCAGTTAATAAGCTGAAACAATCTAGCACAAGAGAAAAATTTGCAGAAATGGCAGACTTAGGACTAAGAAGTAACTGTGAAAGGAGCTCAACCGAGGACAAATGGAATGCATTAAAGACAGAAATAATGAAAGCTGGCAAAGAAACATTAGGCTTTAGGGAACAAGCTGCCCGAAAACCTTGGATCACAGAAGAAATTTTGGAGTTGATGGATCAGAGGAGAAGGTACAAAAATGCTCAGGATGAAGCAGGAAGAGAGCAGTACAGGCAATTTAGAAATCAAATAAATAGGAAATGCAAAATAGCAAAAGAAGAATGGCTACAAGAAAAGTGTGAAGAAGTAGAAAAGGAAATGGTCATAGGAAAAGTAGATGCTGCATATAGAAAGATCAAACAGAATTTTGGAGAAATGAAGAAAAGAGGTATGAACATTAAAGCTGTCGATGGGAAACCTCTTTTAAGCTCAGAAGATAGAGCTAACCGATGGAAGGAATACATTGAGAAACTGTATGATGGGGACGGCTTGAACAATAGTGTATTGGAAAAGGAAGGCGATGTCGACATTGATGACTTAGGAGATCCTGTTTTGAGAGCAGAATTTAATAAAGCTCTGAATGACTTGAAAGCAAATAAGGCAGTTGGAATTGATGAGATCCCTGCAGAACTTCTTAAATCTCTAGGAGAGGAAGGAATCGAAAGATTATTCAAGCTGATATCAAAAAGTTATGAAACAGGAGAAATTCCAACTGATTTTATTAAAAATATCATCTTCACACTTCCAAAGAAAGCACAAGCCAACAAATGTGAGAATTATCGCACCATTAGTCTAACATCACATGCTTCAAAATTACTGACCAGAATAATATACAGAAGGATGGAAAGGGTAGTAGAAGAGATAGCAGGTGAAGATCAGTTCGGGTTAGGAAAAATCGCGGTACAAGGGAAGCAATTCTGTCTTTAAGATTCATACTTGAAGGGCGGATCAAGAGAAACAAAGATACTTTTATGGCATTTGTTGATTTAGAAAAAGCTTTTGATAATGTTAGGTGGTACAAGATGTTCAAAATTTTAAAGAGGTCAGGTCTAAAGTATCGAGATAGAAGAATACTGTATAAACTATATAAGAATCAAGTGTCTGTAATAAAAGTAGAGCATCACGAGAAACATGCATCGGTTAAAAAGGGTGTGAGACAAGGTTGTAGTCTATCCCCGTTAATATTCAACTTGTATGTAGAAGAAGCAATGAAGAAAGTCAAAGAAAAATGTCCATGCGGCATAAGTTTTCAGGGAGAAAAAAATCAGTATGCTACGATTTGCTGATGACATTGTCTTGTTAGCAGAGAGGGCTGAGGATATTGAGGAGTTATTGAATGGCATGAACAGAATACTGAAGGATGATTTTGGACTGAATATAAATCAAAGTAAGACAAAAGTGATGAAATGTAGCAGAAATGATACCAATAGTAGCAGATTAAATATAAAAATAGGATCGGATGCTATAGGAGAAGTGAGTAAGTTCTGTTACTTGGGAAGCAAAATTACAGCCAATGGTCGAAGCAGGAATGATGTTAAAAGCAGAATAGCACTAGCAAAAAGAGCCTTCATGAAAAAGAGAAACCTTTTAGTTTCAAATATTGATCTAGGAATTAGAAAGAACTTTTTAAAACTCTATGTGTGGAGCACAGCACTTTACAGTAGCGAAACATGGACTTTAGGAATACCGGAAAGAAAGAAACTTGAAGCATTTGAAATGTGGTGCTACAGAAGAATGCTAAAAATTAGGTGGACAGACAAAGTAAGAAATGAACGAGTTTTGGAATTGATGGGCGAGAAAAGAAGTTTATGGAAGAAGCTTACAGGAAGAAGAGACAGGCTTTTAGGTCATATTTTGAGACATGCTGGATATTATAATTTGTTAGTGGAGGGAACAGTCGAAGGTAAGAACTGTATAGGGAGACAGAGATTAGAATATATGAAGCAGATATATGAGGACGTGGGTTGTAAGGGTTATGTAGAAACGAAAAGGTTAGCACAGGATAGGAATGGATGGAGGATTCCATCAAAACCAGTCTAAAGACTGACGACAGCAAAAAAAAAAAAATTAAAAGTAGTTCATGGAAGGGAAAAGATGACCATGACCACAAGCTGCCACTCGATTTCAGGCACGAAAGCGTAACATAAATCCTGAACATTCGCATTTTTTACGTCTCACTTGTGAATATTCAACGCCTGCCTGTGACATGTTAAACACGAAACTTTATGGAAATGTGACAAACAGTTGGTAGCACAAGGTCAGTGACAAACGTAGCAATTCAGGATTCTGTTTTTCCATGGCTTTACGGATTCGATTTAAATAAAACATGGATGTTTATTTAACTCAAGCAGTGTCGGTTTGTCTCGCAGTTTCTTTATGTAAAATTCACTACAAATCATGCTCTTCAAACTAATCAGATAACACTGCCATACCAAATATTTTTACATTATCCTCAAAACAAAACAAGAATGTATCTCATCTGAACTTTAAATTAATCAAATAATTGTATTTCAGAGAAGTAAAGACTTGCGCTAATAGATTGGCGGAAGAGTAAGAATACGTCTTTAAACTTTCGCAATTATTTCGAGGGAAATAGCTTTTATACGTAACAAGAAATTCGGTCGTAAGTATAACGGGTTTCAAAAGTTCTTTCTACTCTCAAAAGCGTAAACAAACAAATAAGTTAAAGAAGTTTTTTAATTTGATAACAACGGAAAATGTATTGAATCTCCGTCGAAAAAGAACACCCATGTGAAACAATAACACTACTTCTGGAACTTGTGGCAATGTTCTATGGTATCACAATAACGCAGAACATAACTTTAAAGACATTGATCGTTTCTTCTCATTCGACATTTTGAACTTAATTATATCACTTAACGTTGGTGGCAACACATACTGTAACTTTAATGGCTAATGTTCCTGAGTAATTATTATCGAGTTCCAGAGCATGATGAACAAAATAATCGCTATGCGTTAATACAGTCTCATTAATCCTACCAAGTACTCCATTAACATTAGTTCTGGCATATGATAAATTCTGTAATTTACTATATTAAATCCAAAAAAGGCATATTCAAATATATATCACTTGCATTTTTGGGTCAAGCAGTCCTAAAGAAAATCTAAAAGTTAAAATGTTTAGGAAGTAACATTATACAATTTGAATGTAGTCTTCACGGGTTTTTCGCCGTATGACCCCGTGAAGACTACATTTCATCGATACGCCGTGAAAGCCTTCAATCTCACATTATACAATTTGCTACAAAAAAAAAACTGCTTGGCGTAGTTATAAATTGTTTTAGCTGTTTGTGGAATATTTTATCTTTACTAGCGGAGTACCCTATATCAAATGTGAATTATGTGTTCCAAGTTTCATTAAGTTGGCAGCAGGCATTTCGAGAAGTAAGCTTAACATTGACATACCCGAACACTTCCCAGAACGGGGTGAATTGGATGCTGTGTTACGGAATGTCAGTTTACATTTTGGTCCAGGTTGCATTTCAACCTAATCGCAACATCTGTTAATGTTGTTGCTGGATTATTGACTATAACTACTGGGTGTTATTTTTTCTTGTACTGCATTAATGACAACGCCTATGCTTCACCATTTTTTTGGCATATGTTCACCCACTTTTGACAGTCTAACTTCATTAGGAACAGTAATACTATGTGCTTTTTTTTTTTTTTTTTTTTTTTAATGAATACAGGTGGACGCCCACGTCGTTTCCTTGATGAGAATCCTGACTAATTCTCTTGATAACTGTAAACGGAAAGTTAGATTCTCTCCATTTCCTGTGACTGCTGCGTGCATTATAAACGCATTCACAATGGCAGCATCAACTAGAAAATCAAAAATTCGGTGCCACCATATTAGAGATCGCCGTCCAAATTCATACTGTTCTCGCTTCTGATCGAAGAGAGCCACGCCATCCATTATGCTATAAATAATTATTAATATGGGTTTCGTATTTTGTAAATTAAACGTAAACAATTTGTTTTAAAGTATACATATGCAAAGTTCCATCAAAATCCGATAAGAACTGTATGTTTATATGAAGAACAAACATGATTTATTTTTATATATTAGATACAAGTATAAACTATACTTTCATGGCTGTGAAAGCGCAACACGTCACACTTATAGCTACAGACATACTGTTAACATTAGCATGTTGGCGATACGAACTCAGAAAGCGTCCTACGTGCATATCACGCGTGCAACACGTCATAGCGTGATGGTGACCGCGCGTCATAAGATGTCGGTGACGGGAAGTTGCGATTTCGTAGATGTACCCCCGTCCAAACATCGCCTAACACGCCTATAGCAGTTTTCACTTCAAAAAGTTCACAGTTTAAGAAACACTCCTCGTCCTAGGTTGTTGGTATAAACATTACTTCTATTATTCTACAATTCATTTCTTCTATTATCACATTGCGTGTGTCCGTGAAACCGCTATCTGAAAAGTTACATCGGCGAGAATGGCACGCGGAGCAAAACACGTCCGCCCGCAAATTACTCTTCCGGGTAGACTTTTTCTGTCAACAAGCAAAGGAGCAGCACAACTTTTGCTATTTTGAGTTCTACGTTACAGCTACAAATGATGGTTTGAGAGTTTAGAAACAATGTAAATGCTTAAAATGATATTATGCTCATATTTTAAAAAGGTAGTTCTATCCAAGAAATAATACTACTGTACAAAATAACATAACTGAAAGGGTACTGAAACTAAAATTAGAGGGAATATATTATAAAATGACTTTGCTGGCAGACTCAATTTAATTTACCGTTTAATGGCTAATCAACGGAATAATTTACTAATATTCTAGCCGTAAACTCTCTATTGCGACTATTTTTCACGATTTATCAAAACAAAATAGCTAATAATAATTATGTTACCTTAACACTCCTTAATGATTAATATAACTCAATTAATAAATAAATAGACGTGTGTTTTCCTATATTTCACTTTTCAGCCACCACTACCTAGCACACTGGTCTTTGTGTGTGGAAGTAGCATGGAGTTTCCTGTCGTGCACAAAGTTGGCCGAATGTCGATAGCTGTGGGGATGTGGGAGATATAATGGTTAAAAGTGGTCGATGAAGGGCATGTTCGTATTTCGACCAAAGTCATGTGTCTCCGTATATGTCACTCTGCTGTCACAACTACATAGCATAGACCAATGACATTTGTGTGTGGCAGTGGTATCGTGTCTCCTATCGTGTACTATGGTGGTTAGATGTCGGTAGCTATGGAGGTGTGAGAGATATGTTTTTTTTTTTTTTTTTTTTTTTTTTTTTTTTTTTTTTTTTTTAACGTCCCTTTTTAACAACGTGGTCTTTAGAGACGGGAAAGGATGGGGGGCAAGGAATGGGAAGGAATTCGGCCATGTCCTTTTGAAGGAAGCATCCCGGCATTCACCTCGAGTGATTTGGGGAAACCATGGAAAACCCAAATCTGGATGCCCGGACGGGGATTCGAACCGCCGTCCTCCCGAATGCGAGGCCAGAACGCTATCCGTTACACCACCACGCTCGGTAGGAGATATGGTGGTTGAAAGTGGTCGACCTGCGGCACTTTCATAATTCTACCAAAAACGTATGTGTCATGGTGTATCACTTTTCAGCCAAAACTATCTAGCGCAGATCACTGGTGTTTGTGTGTGGTAATAGCACATAGTCACCCGTCGATCACAACGTTGGCAATTTCGGTAACTGTGCGAGTGTGTGAGATATGGTTGTTGAAAGAGGCCGATCAAGGGTATTTTCGTATTTCGACCAAAGACATGTGTGTCCGTATATTTTACTTTGCTGCCTGAAATACATAGCACAGATAACTGGCGTTTGTGTGTGGTAATAGCATCGAGTCTCCCATCGTGCACTAAGGTGGTTAGATGTGAGTAGCTGTCAATCCAAATTCTTTACAAACACGAACAAAGTCGTGGGCACCAGCTAGTTTTAAATAAAACACAAACTGAAGCGACGCATACTGGCTTGCAGAAGTACAACGGGGCCGGGCACGGGATCAGGCACCCCCCCCCCCCCCGACATACCGGTCATCCTAATTGCTGTTTTTTGTAGGTGGTTTCACGCAATTCACTAAGGCGAATGCTGGTATGGTTCCCAATCGCCGCCTTATAACTACACATTTCACAAACAATAATACACTTACCCTACAGACCACACAAAGTTACACGTTTTGGAACACAACACTGAATGACAATGTGAAATGCCAACTGGCTCCTCGATTGACCGTTTTGTTTTACGCTTAAAATAAATGAATCTCTTTGATTTCACATACTAACTTTTGATTATATTTACCATAGACTGGAGGGCAAAGGGATGGGGGGTAATATGGCTTAGTCAGTCAAATCCATTTTTATTTAAAGAAAAACAAAACAAAAGCATAGAATGGAAACAGGAAGGGCAACCGAACTTATGACCATGCGTGGTGGGTAAGCGGTAACGTTCTGGCCTCGCATTCGGTAGTGCGCGGGTTCGAATCATTATCAGGCAATCCAGTTTTGGGCTTTCCATGGTTCCCTAAAATATCTTCAGGCGAATGCCGGGATAGTTCATTCAAAAAAGACCTCGGCCGAATCCTTTCTGTTCCTTGCTGCCTCACACCTTTTGCGCCTCTAATGACATGGATTTCGACGAGCCATATGCAAAAAAAAAAAAAGGATCGAACTTAAGATGCTGTAGTTAATCGTGTATTTTTTTTTGAAAACATTGAAATATGGTTCTAATTCGCTATGGTCTGGAAAAGTTGAGACAGAGAGAAACAGAAAAAAGATAGTCATTATGAGTTGAGTGTACAGTTACTCATATTGTAGGGTGGAAGGCCGCGACTATATTTTGTCTGACGGAGAAACACTATTAATACACTCCCAACCCATCTCTCGAGTGTAGGGGTGATCCGGATCAAGCTGGCTATACGGAAGCCTGCCAAACTCTGTAACACGAGTATCGGTGCTGGTCGACAGTATAGCAACAGCTTAAGTCTTAAGACCTATCGATCGAGGCCACATCACGCTATTAGGACGCCGTAATAAGTTTAGACTATGAAGAAGGAAGAGTAACGTGCCACTCGAGCTGAACCTGTCTGCAGGACTCTAAATAAACAACCACAGTGTTTGAGTTCTTATTGTTGTTGTGGTTGTCTTTTTTTTTTTTTAACTTATCCTTTTTTAATCTGAAATCGGTACTGACAGTTTACTCAAACAAACGACTGAAGTCCCGTCTTACGCAAGGACAGGTATTCAGCAGCAAAGTCGACGCAAGCAGTTTGCCTAAGAGATTCAGATGTTCCCCGATAGAGTGCGGTTTCTTCTCCTGAGGCTGCGGGTTCCTCTTTTGTCCGGGTCGCTTCTTCACGGGGTCGCGGTTACACACAGTGCCTATCGACCGCCACTTGTCTCCCGTCTGAGGAGAGACAGTGGTGGCATCCCGACAGAAAGAGAAGACCTAGAGAGAATGGGCTTGCAGCATGCGCTACTGGGACAATCCGCATGCCGTCGGCGCTTTGTGAATCGCTGCGAGAACCGTTTATCTGTGGTACCCTTCATCCGGCTCAACGCATGATGGTAACATTGCCGAAAACGGATGTCTGTGCTTTGCCCGGCAGCACAATCTGTGGCTTGAAGTCAACCCTTTTGATAATCACTGAACTGATGTTTGGGAATGTTGCCTTTGAACTACACCAATCAGTGCCTGATTAAACCCTGCGGAACTCACTATGCAACCGAAAACACAATGTTCTCCGCAGGCTTTGTCCTAACACGATTTCAGTTTTACCAGACAACAGTTTTAATAAGTGAAACAAATATTACCAATGACTAATGTTATTAAATAAATTAAGAAATAGTTTTCTAAAGAAAACTTTACATTGTTAATAAATAAGAAACAAATGTAATTAACTATTCACTTTGATCGAAAATTATGGGTGACATCTCTTGAGAAATCTCAGAAGGATACCTTTTTCAATATGTCGTATTTATTTAAAATAATGACACATGAGTTCTATTGTTCTTATGCCATCAATGGATATTTTTCAGAAGTTTTAATTTCGAAAATGTTCGTTCACCAGTATTTTTAGTGATTACTAGTAATGTAAAACACTCTCATGACATTTGTGAACAATCAGAAGTTTGTGAAATATTTTGTCAGTTATAAAACTGTGCTTGAAGTACACAAATGTGATTTCATCTCAAAAATTTATCCTGATATCCTTGCAATAATATTGTATAAATCTTTGGGTAGATTATTTAATTCCTGCCCTCTACCATGTTTCTAACAAACACCCACATCAATTTCAATAAATACGATCTAAACATAAAAAAATACTGCGACACCAACTCTCATAAATGTATTTGCCGTAGACGTTGTCTTTGTGATTTTCGAGGGATGTAAGGAGTTTTATTGTTTCCCTTTATAGGGGTTACTTTATTTGTTTGATAACCCTAGGTTTACCAACTACAATATTACCACGACGAAACTTTGTTTTTTTGGCCCGTCATGTATCAGACATTTTGGCACTGTGGTCTGTCTGATACTTCCACGTCACATGACCTGCAAAACATTTTGGGAGTGTCCTTATAAACCATTGGCTGCACAGGGTATTTCTCTTGACTTAAAGCTAATTCAGAGAAAGCTTACGTCCACCATCTTTATCCTCAAGATCACCTAGTTTAATTGCTCCTCGGGTGAACTGAACATCGCTTTCAAGTACCCGAAGACCGAGATTACTCCAATGCAACAACCAAAGATCCAAACTGATTTGCATCTATTGCATTAGTATGGTGTGAGAGTTATACGTAGTTTACTTTGAGGAAGGTCGTAGCCCAAGATTGCATTATTACGAATAATTAAACCAGGCAAGGAAAGAACCTCATAAACGTAAATATTTTTTGTTAAACCATCAAGTGGAATTCCTGTTCCTATTGAACTGAAATCCCAAAGAGATAAAATAGTGTTTTTGTGCATTTAATTCGATGCGATGAAGTCTTCCAGTCTATATTAATACAGTTTTTCCATATATATACTTTAGTATAAAATTTAATTTTTATAAAATATTTTTTATTTTTAGTGTGCCGAAGGGGAATAGAGATCTAGTGCCTTATCTGCGCTTTTTTCCGTCTTTCACATATCTCCAGCTCGTGTATGGAATACGTTGCAGACTTCGAATTTTTGAAAACAAATATCACATTTAATGTTTTCTGAAATTTCATTCTAAGAGGCCGTCAAACGTGAATTTTATGCAAAAAAATATCAACATCAGTGAATGAGGAAGCGTTGTTTAGAGCTCATCAAAAGTAAGACAAAAAATTTCTTTCGGTTTTCACTTTTCATTGGAAAATAAAAACAAGACAAAGCAATAAAGTTTTCAATTTTTATTACAAGATCTCTCTGAAAAATACTATACCTAGAAACTTTAAATCTGTCACCAACATCTACCATCAACTAACATTACTAATATTGTTTGTAAAGTGTAAGAAAAATCAATCGAAAGTTCTTGCTTTGAGGATACTATGTCATACTTAATTAATACTAATGTGTTCTTGATTCAGGGTGCGTTGCGTCTTAATGGATCGGGTCGGATAGTGAAAAGGATGTGTTCTTGGAAGGCTCTAAATTATTTTTAATAAAGAATACTTTAATAATTACTGAATGTAAAATGTTTTGGGAATAATTCTGTAAACGTAGGCAAAACTAAAAAGCGTCGTAACCTGACAATTTTATTGACAAATCAACATAACCAATATACATGAGTTGTATTTATTTTAAAAAATTATAAACAATTAAAATTTTCAAAACAACTTCCCTTCCCTTTTTTTTCCTTTACTATCTTGTGCTAAACTCTTCATCTCTACATATCCCTTACAACCCACGTCCTCAATTATCTGCTTCATATATTCTAATCTCTGTCTTCCTCTACAGTTCTTACCTTCGACCGTTCCCTCCACCAGCAAATTAACCAATCCAGCATGTCTCAAAATATGACCTACCAGCCTGTCTCTTCTTTCTGTAAGCTTCTTCCATAAACCTCTTTCCTCATCCATCATTTCCAACACTCGTTCATTTCTTACTTTGTCTGTCCACTTAATTTTCAGCATTCTTCTGTAGCACCACATTTCAAATGCTTCAATTTTCCTTCTTTCCGGTATTCCTAAAGTCCATGTTTCGCTACCGTAAAGTGCTGTGCTCTACACATAGAGTTTTAAAAAGTTTTTTTCTAATTCCTAGATCAATATTTGAAACTAAAACATTTCTCTTTTTCATGAAGACTCTTTTTGATAGTGCTATTCTGCTTTTAACATCATTCCTGCTTCGGCAATCGGTTGTAATTTTTCTTCCCAAAAATGGATTCTTTTACTTTCTTTATTGCTTCCTCTACATACAAGTTGAATATTAACGGGGATAGACTATAACCTTGTATCACGCCCTTTATAACTGATGCTTATCTCTCTGGATTCTCTACTTTTATTACAGCCAAAAGTATTCTTCTATCTCGATTCTTTAGGCCTGACTTCTTTAAAATTTTGGTTATCTTGTCCCACCTAACATTATCAAAATATTTTTCTAAATCAAAAAATGCCATAAAAGTATCTTTGTTTTTCTTGATCCGCCCTTCAAGTATTATTCTTGTAGCCAGAATTGCTTCCCTTGTACCGTCCTACAATAAGCGGCCATTATGTTATGAAAGCGAATATTCTATGACAACATGGAAATATTTTAATGTACTAGATCACGACTTTACCTGATTTCTAACAAACGGTTTAGTAAAATGGCAATGACATATAATAGTTATCCCCTTAGTTAAAGTTAATATCAAAATTGCAGCCTTAAGCTCAATTTTTGGGTTCGATAAATGCGCGCGACTAAACTCAGATCATTATTGAGCAGAGATGCTCTTATCAGGATGATTTCTTCACTCAAGGTGACAGTTGGGTTATTCGAGGACCAAGTATCAGTGCAAACAGCTTACCTAATGTCTGATGTAATCTTTACCGTAATGATGTCTATTGCAGTCTTCACAACACCATAGAATGTCAGCCGTCGACACATACAGCCACGTCTGAAAATCTCCAAGTACAGACGTTGGCGTCTAAGAAAATGTGACAGTCTGATCGTGACTACTTCACTCTTGAAGATTGTATCAAGTCACAACTTACAATTCGACCAGTCCCACACAGTTTGAAATATAAAATTTCTTTCATCATCTTCGCTTAATTCTTATTCCCCTTCTTTCAGCTTCGTCCACGGTTCTGTTCCGCCAATCAAAGGTTAATCCCGTTAGCAACTCTCTTGATTCGCTCCAACATGCGGACAAAATAATTGTAAATAGTAAGGTACTCTAAACAAATTCCTTATTGGGTTAAGATCCACTCTCCTCAGACATACGAAAATTTGCGTGCTTTACAGGGCAGGGATTGAACTTTCGTTTATTTCCACCTGCACACGATTCTGACATCGTGTGTGGCGATACGGAAATTTCGTGCATTCTGTTAAAATCATAGTTCTCATTTCCCACGGTGCTGGAGCGGCTGTCTGATATTATCTTGAATCGCCAGATTGTCGTCAGCGGAAATTGTTTACAGCGCTAGAAGCTTTTGACGACTCCCTTCTGTTCCTACCGTTGTCTCCCATTCATAGATATTGATGGATAGTGTAACAGGCAAACAGTCCGTCACATCACCCCGCTATTCTAACAATGCTTGTCCAGGTATGAAATCCCAGAATTCTGCCTTTCCCTCGTACTAATGATTTCTGCCAACTCGCTGTATATATCTCGCATCCGAATAACGAATAGCACTAATAATCAAATGTTCATATCATTGGCTGTATGTGACATTTTTAATAAATTTATCACTGACTGAATGTAATGACAACTTTATCATCACAATAGACGATAGATACTACCTATACTAAAGTTGGTTGGAGCTGTACCATTACACTAGAAGTTCTAGCTGCATCACGATGTGTCTTTGTTGGGGTGTGGAGCAGATTCAGCTGCCTAACCCGAAAATCTGTAAAAGCATTAATTTTGGTGCCAAGCGATTGCCATCAAACGTAACATAATCAAACCTGTGAAGGCTCTTAGATCACGAAACCCTAACTGCACGAGACTAAACTGGTACATGGCAGAATCCTTATTTTATTTTTTTATTTTTTTTTTATCGCTAATAGGCCCGTAGAAAACCTAACCACTTTTTCTGTGTTTTGCATAGAATGCACGAGATACGGAAATAAATTAGCAGTAACGTACACCAGTGTTTCAACATCAAGACAAAAGTAAAAACTAGCGTGGTGGGAGAACGGTTAACGTTCTGGCCTCGCATTCGGGAGGACGCGGGCTCGATTCCCGGGCCAGGCATCCAGAATTGGGTTTTCCGTGGTTTCCCTAAATCATTCCAGGTGAATGCCAGGTTTCTTCCTTCAAAAAGGCTATGGTCGAATTCCTTCCCGATCCTTGTTCCCAGTTCCATCCCGCCTCCAACGACCTTAGTCGTCGACGAGGAGTAAAGCAATAAGTAAAAACAAAAAAATGACAAAAGTAAACAATTCTTCTGTATCATCCAGGATCTGTCCCGTTTTCTAACATTCTCTACTTAGTATTATATTATTTGAGTCGACGCATCACGATTCTGGCCAATGCATAAAATACTACGATACGACGTCTTATGTAAGAGATAGTTTCGTTGCTGTATAGCACAGAGAAAAACAATGACATTTACGAGCGTAGCCGAATATCGAATAAATTAATATAGATTACCTGATGAATGGTACTGATTAAACATCAGAAATTATCTGAAAATTGGATAAATTTATATAGACCCGCTGATGAACAGTACTGAGTAAACATTGGAAATTAGCTGAATATCGTATAAGTACGCTAATGTACTAAGAATACATAGGAATCAGCTGAATATCGTAGATATCAGCTGGTGTATAGTAGCCCACTCATGAAACATGAACTTAGTCCTTCTGAAACAATCTGATACCTGAGTCTCAATATAAAGTGAGATGTCACAAACACTCCCGCGCTAACATTACATTACTCCAGTTGAAGCAAAAAGTGTAATAGATTCCCACCATAAAAAGTCTTCATCAGAAAAATCTCGTCTCAGCATACAAACGCATCGTTGCATTTTACAGCTCTTCTTTCACAGAAAGGAAATAGACTTCGATCGCAGATGTTTGGTATAACAGAATATCGTATCGGGCATCAATTCAACGGATTCAATTCTTCTGAAAAGCAATTGTTGGATATTTTTACTGTCATGCAAAAATCGTAAAATGTGATGACCATCCATCGTTATTTGAATGGTGTCTAGAAATTTTCACTGGTATCATGAAGCTGAATTCCTCTATTAATAACATCTGATAACAGCTTTCACGGGCCACTAAAGAACTTCAAAACACATACTTTTACATTGCGCGCTTGATTTAAAAGAGCCACCGCTTTGACAGTGCTGAAGGCGCGTTATCTCAGGAAGTCGGTGTAAGTGCCCTGAGGAAGTGCTTCAATTTGCATGAGCTTAGGAAGACAGCGTCCGCCCCTTAACCCCATGTCGCAACTTGAGGAAATCCGCTCGGGGTAATGCCAAACCTGTGTTGCGATAAATTGCGCTATCACAGTAAAGCTAAACATTGGAGGCAGAGCTATACGCGAGCCGAATACAGGTCTAACGTCGGCGTGCGTTTACCTGAAATAAGACCACAGCACCATCGATCTCTAAGCATGTCCTGTAAGTGGTTGATATTGTAGGCTTTAAAACTCGACGGTATAGAGAAAACGTCTACTGAATTGGGCGTTCTTCTCCAAAAAAAGGTAAAGTAACTAGGCCATCGGATATTCTAAGGAAAATAAATTGAATCGCCGAATGAAAAATCAACACATAATTTAATTTGCCCATTTGTTTCATTGGTAGTAATTTAAATTATATGTGAAAGCAACAGTGGTGAATATTATTATGAATCTCAGTTTATTAGAAATATATAACACTGTAATTAATTGGATTAATTTTTAAATTTGATAGTGTATTTTATCTCCTTTACCATCACTGTTGTATGTCGTACTAACGTGGTTGGCGCAGGCTTCAATTTCAATTGTCTTAAAAGTAGTCCTTTCACTACGCTGTGTACAGTAACTAACCAGATTCCTAGAACTTGACAGATATTACGAGATTCTTTAAAAATAGTATCGTTAAGAAAACCATTGAGCTACGATTACAATACGACAATGATATAATGTGTTGAAGATACTGGTGCACAATATTAAACATAACGACAAAATTACTTTAATTGTGGCGTCAGTGCAGTTATAGACGTCGTGCTACAGGTTATTCGAGTACTTTAAAGTACATCAAAAGCACATAAATGTTACATTATATACGGAGTAAGAAGTTCAAAGAATGTAAGGATGCTTTCTAACTTTATGATACAAAACAGAACTGTTAAACATTTGTTATATTAGGTTTGACAGCTTAAAATAGGAAAACAATCTGTTGTAAGATGAACGAAACCAGGAATATGAACAAATATATACAGTAGAAGTGATGATTTTCGAAGTTCTCTGCATCTTATTACTAAACGTAATGAAAGAATGAAAAATAATGTAAACGCTACTAAATTTAATATTGCAGATAATCGTTGGCCCCAATAAAATGGGAAACAATAATAATCATAAAAACATACGTTACTAAATCATATAATAATGAATTTTAATGCATGAGAAATACATCACGAATAGTAGTTTTCAGGCTTGTAAAAAACAGAACGTTGTTTCGAAGGTCCCCAAACAAAAGTACGAGGAGCTAAATCAAACTAAGTTTTTAATATAGAGAATTTTTATTATTGTGTAGGATGCTTTGGGGTATCACCTTTACGACTGCTTTCCAAAAGTTCTCCGTCCTTTGTGTTGTGGGATTAAATCTACTTTCCAATTTCCTTCATCCTCCCACACCATCTTCTCCGCTCCGGGAAATTAACGATACTTTGATGGTGAGCAGCAGTTTTAATTAAAGATTCCTATTTCGTTATTTTCTCTTCTCGCCTGAACTCTAAATTCTTTAATTGCCATAAAAACTCTCACCTAGCCACTAAGCAATGAAACAAATTCATCTTTGAAGGTATCCATGCGCGCAGACACCAAAGCAAAATTTATGTCTAAAATTTATTCTTTTACGCTCTGAACATCCGACGCGGAAAACCTACAACAGAGAGTTACACTTTTAAATTTGAAGTGCTCAACAAAATGCAAACCCATGAAGACCTGAATTTATACAATCTTTTGCATGAGAGTTCGTATTTCGTAGAAATTATTTGATGCACCAAAGTAAAAAATAAACCTCTGTCAACTTGACAGACTTGTGTGGTAAGGGATAGAAAGAAAATTAATAACAACAATAATTCTTTTATAATTATATGTTGCACCGAATATTTTAGTGAGATTGAATATGGTAGTTTTGCATTCATAAGCGTGAAAAAAAAAAAAAAATCTGCATTTATCACTTTCCACATTTTTACACCGAATTTACGGCATTTGCATTACTGATCTTAGGTTGAAAATTTATTTATTTGTTTTCAAATAACCTATGGCTTATATGAATACATTACAATTCATACATCATATTAAAAAAAGAGGAAAAAAAACCAAGGTGTTAATTTTACTGAATCCTTTACGAGAAATGTTACATTCTCTCTCCTCTAGCCATTTACCCATCTTTTCTCTGAAACTTGTTCTGGTCCTTTTTATTTCTTCTGGTAATTTGTTACAAATTGTTAAACCTTTGTGCAATACCGTTTTTCTTGCTTTGCTATTTCTATTATAAGTCGAATGGAAGTGATTTGCTGCCTTCTCTTATAATTATTATTCTTTTGTACTAGTCTATGCACATACCTTGGTTACAATCCACTTTCCAACCCATATACAAAAGTCAATGCATCTCTAATTATTTCCTTTTCCATATACAATATCCTAAGTCCTTTAACATTTTATTAACATTTTCAGTTTGTCTTTTATTTAGAACAGCCCTCAATCCCTTATTAAAATTATTTTCCTATTTTATAATTCCTCTTTTTCTCGCTATGATTAATAATGTGGAGCAGTATCTTATGTGAGGCAGCAATATTGCTTTAAACATTAGCTCTTTTACTGGTTTAGATTAGACTTGTCTTAATTTGTGTAGTTGTATTTGCTACTTTTTTAACCGACTTCAAAAAAAGGAGAAAGTTCTCAATTCGTCTTTTTTTTCTGTATGTATGTTCAGCGATATCTTCGCAAATTTTGAACCGATTTAAATGAAATTTTTTTTAGTGGATAGGGTATACCTCCAAAGTGTATTTAATTGAGAAACCACCCCTTCTACCCCCTACCACCCCTTAATTTTTATACAAATCCACATTTTTTATTCGATCTCGATGAAACTTTGGACATATATAACCAAAAATAAAGATGAAAAATACTGTCAACTTTTGGTTTAAAAAAGCTGAGCCCCCTCTCCCCCTATCCACCCCCTTAATTTTTGCCAATTTTCTTTATTATTTATGTAATCTACATGATCTATAAACTCAAGATTATTGGCTATAACTACGCCAAGATATTTATAATTTTGAACCCAATTCATTTTAATTCCATTCATTACAACAGAATGCATTGCCTCTGCCTGTTCCATAAAAATTTTCTTCCCCATCACCATACATGTTGTTTTTGCCACATTCAGACTTAACTGTCACAGCGTAAAAAAAGAAAGAAAAAAAAAGGGAAAAATGATAAGCGTGTTACTTTGCTATCCCTCACTTTGCAAAGGTAGTCACAGAACCTTACATGAAGTTAATTATGTGGGTAAACAGGAAACAGGGTTTTAAAAATGGATCGAATGATGAAATCAATAAAAGTAATAACTTTGAAAAATAAGGTGTTCCGCTATTATGTTCTAGTTTATGAAACAGTTCATTATCTTTTGAGCCGATTAGTATGTGAAGTTCGATTTAGCGTGCCTGTTAAAGTTATTTTCTTATATTATACGGTACTGATTATACGAATATCAAAAATTGGATTTGATGTTGATCATTACAGTTATTTATTACTTTTTTATCAAAATTCTGGATAATTTCTTGCAAATGCAAGAAATTAGAGCTATAATGCAAACCTTTGGCAGTTAAGCTCCAAATATTTAAGTCACTTCTGCCATCTGTTAGTTAACAGTACTTGTGTCTGTTTACATCAGTTATCATACGAAGCTGAAAACTTTCGCAAGACAAGAAAATTGTTATTTGCATGAAAGATAGAAAGGCGTTGGTCTCATTGTGTTTCAATCATTTTCCGCGTGACCTAAATTGGTTCACTACTATTAACCTTTCCTTAATTTTTCCAAATATACTCTATTTAGTATTCTTTTACTTCCACATTTTATTAAACGTAATTCTTCACGCCCTTTAAATTTTCTGTCTCATCCCTGATTGCTTTAAAAATTTCATTTCATTACTATCTTTGCTATTTTCCACTGTACCAGTTGACTAACAATATAAGTTTATCTCCACTGTTAGGTTATTTCCTGGTGACGCATTAATAAATCATGTGTCCACTAAATTCATTTGGAAATGACGTGCAATGTCTAGATTTCCCATTGATTAGTATCCTTGATCGTCTGTGATGAAAGAATTTTCCCTATACATCAACTTCCGCATTTTACAAATTTTTCCTTTAAATTCTTTCAGTTATTCAGATAAATTGTTCAGATTTTCCCGGCGTATTTTTGATATGAAAGCTTGTATATCGATAACACTATCCGGCGGAGAACCAGCGAATATTTCACATCAAATTGTTCAGAATATCCCACAGTAACTTATTCCAGTATCTCACTCACTTAACTTCTAAAGCAAATCTTCCCATTCTCTCTAGTGCCTGAAATCGAATATGAGTTTATCATCTTGGGCATAACTTCCATTCCACACTATTCCTAATTCTTCTACCAAACGCCCATTCAAGTCTCTAATATGACTTCCGTATTGCCATCTTCACTGAATTCCTTTCTTCCAATGATTCTCAACTCATTTATTAAATCAGTTATGGATCATGCTTTACTCCAATTTCTGCAAACAAATCTTATTGCATCCCTCTGCACGGGATTTAATGTGCGTCCCACACTAACATACGCAAGCGGTGGTCTTACCGAGGTTTTATATTCAATTTTTTTTTTAACTGCTTAACGTCTCTTAACAGCGAGGTCTTTAGAGACGGGAAAGGATGGGGGTCAAGGAATGGGAAGGAATTCGGCCATGGCCTTTAGAAGGAAGCATCCCGGCATTTGCCTGGAGTGATCTGGAAAAACATGGAAAACCCAAATCTGGATGCCCGGACAGGGATTGGAACCGGCGTCCTCCCGAATGCGAGGCCAGAACGCTAACAGTTACACCACCACGCTCGGTTTTATATTCAAAATCTCTCACATCTCGTCATCACGATGTCACGGAAATGCAATTCTTGAAAGTGTCTCCTTACCAACTGAATATATCATCAAATTATATGCCAGTATATTTACTCCTTATGCCTTAAATAACTTATTATTCCTCCATCTTATAATCATTCAGTTCTTTTATTTTTCTGTTTGTGTACTTATAAGATGAGAATTTTTGTCATTTGTCTTCTTTCCGTGTTGACTTACCCAAGTAGATATCCTGTTCAGATCCCCTGTAGCTGTTCACAGTCCTTTCTTATTTTATCAGTTTTGCTTCTAGATCTACATAAACACTCCGCAATTCACAGAAAACTGTTGTTGGTGTCGTGTGCTTTGCACTAAAACTAGTCTCTTTTGTACGCAGTTCAATTCCCAATGCCACGAAGGAAGAATCCGTATCAGTTCTGTGACATTTCCGTGATACTTTTAGCAACGACAAACCGCATAGCTCTTTTTTACACAGACTAGGTATTTTTTATCATTCCCTTATTATAAGGATCCCAATATTCAACAGTTTTAAACGCTATTTGCTTTCTAGATACGCATTCTAGAATTAAGTTTTCCAACAGCCGATGTTATATGATGATGCCTCTTTAGCTTTGTACTGTGAGACATAAGTACTTAGTGGATTCATACTTTCCTATTCCTTATGGGCATTACTTGCACTTATAGTGGTTCAAAATAGGCTTCCATTTATCGCATCATTTTGACTTAACGTCTAAATCCCATCGAATCACTAAACAATTATCAGAACCCTTTATTTATCTGCAGATAATTACAAAAACACTAAATAGCCTTAAACGGCTATTGTTTCCAAAACAGTATATAAATATCAAGAATAGAAGTGCTCCTAACGCATTTCCTGTGAGATGTCTAAATAAGCACACAATTCTTTTCCCATGAGATCATTTTGCGACCGTCCAAATAAGAAATCAAGCATCCATTTATAAGTCAGTTATGATATTCCTTATACTTGGATATTCGAAATCCCTAAAAAAAAAAAATATAATGTGTAAACTTAATGTGTAACTTAACTTTTTGTAACCATGCAAAGATTAAATAGCTATTAATAAATAAATTACCCCAGTGCAATTGATTTTTTTCTTTATTGCTCTCCCGTACACGTTTCACTTCTTCTGCAGAAGCATCTTCAGCGGGTTTTTTTTCTTAATTACGTACAAAAGTTGTAAGCAGGTTATGTTGTGTTTGGTATAGTGGAATTAATTATAATCTACTTACAATTTGTGGTCTATTGCATTTCTTTTATCTCCATTCTCAGCATCAGTGCTGTTGCATTTTTGGTGAGAAGTGTCTTCATTATTCAAATTCACAACACTACACTTTATTGCACAATACTATGTGTTTTTTCTTGAGAATGGTTGTTCTGTTTTGTTTATTAAATATCAAGTTTGTATAGTTATGCGGTGTTGTTTTGTTTTTTCAGTCTTCCATTTATTTGGCTTTTTTTTTCAGATGTAAATGAATTCAGTATTTTTTGTGGTTTTTTATGTCCTTATTTATTGTTGTTTTTCCTGTGTCGATGTTTCTATTTTATTTTGGTTTCATTGTTTTGTATAGTGTTGGGTGTGTGAGGATTGTGTATTCATTTATTATTCGTTTTCCTTCTGTTAGTGCTTTTTGTATATAATAGTTTTCTTGGAATGTTAGTATTTGTGGTTTGTTGTTGTTTATGGTGAGTATTTGCATGTCTGAGTCAATATTTGTTGGGTAGTGGTTGTGTTCTGCAAATGTTGAATGGTTGTTATATTTAAGAGCTCTTTTATATTCCTTGTATTTGGTTTCGAATTTTCTGCTTGTTTGTCCTATGTACTGTGCTTTGCATTAATTGCATGATAGCCTATATATTCCTGAGTTGTGATATTTATTGGATTGTGTGTTATTTTTTAAGTTTTTATGTAATGTGTTGTCTGTTCTGATTGCTATTTTTAGTCCCTGTTTTTTTAATATATTTGCAAATTTGTATGTGTCTTTGTTGATGTATGTCATCACATGCCATTTCTTTCTATTTTGTAGTATATGTGGTGTATTATCTGGAGTTGCTCTATTGTGCTGTGATGATGGGGTTGTATTGTGTGAAGTTTTGTTTATTTGTCTTATAATTTTGTTGTTTAGTTGGTGTACCCTGCATTCCTTGTGTCCATTTTTGTTGGCTATATAGATGATTGTGTTAAGTTCTAGTGTGTGGTTTTCTTTATTAAATGGGATTTTGTTCAGTCTATGGAGCATGTGCCTTATTGCAGCTTCTTTATGAGTTTATGGATGATTTGAGTCAGTTCCTATTATCATGTATTTTCTGTAAATCTGAAATGAGTGTTGCTGTTTGTGTCTTGTTATGGTTATGTCAAGGAAGTTTAGTTTATTATTTGTTTATTAATTTTAATACTATCAGCAATTGAGGAAAATGATCCACAACATCCAGATATTAAATAGCTATTCCGCATGTAGTTATATTACAGATATTTGTATACTGAAAATTATGACAACTGCTATTAGTGTCGCAGTATACCTAGTGCCTCATGTGCACGAAAACTTAAGTGGTAAACCGATTTAATGAATCATCTTGAATGAAAATAGTATTTTTCTAAAACGGACAGTCAAAGTAGCTACGCTCACATGTTATGTGACTGCAATACCCAATCACATAATTTAATGCAAGTGGTGATAGCCGTCTTTGTTCTTCTAACTGTTTGTACCATTTGTCAAAGAATTAGAAACAGGAAATCAGATTTTAACCCCTCTCAAAAACAAATAACAATTATTATTTGTAAAAATAGTTCTGTATTGTTGCAGCTGGCTTGTTGTTTTGAAGAACCTTGCACCTAAATCTCGTTCATCCTTCGAAAATGTAGGTTTTCTTCGAGAAATCATTTCGAATGAATGCTGTAGATGACTTCTATAATCCTCCAAATCCTGACTCTAATGACGTTACTAGGCCCAAATGTTCTAAAGGAGTCGGTTACGAGTTTGGAACTTGCTGGCTGGAAGTATAAAACTTAGTGTACCCTTTGGCCTACCCTAGAAAAAGGTAAGTGGAAGAGTAGTGCGCGGTAGACAGTAGCATATTAGCGTTTTCAGAGTAGTGCGCTGTAGACAGTAGCATATTAGCGTTTTCTTTTCCCCGCAACGTTCAGATAGCGCAAGACTAGAACAACACTTCATTAAAACCATGCATGCCCTGGCTTGTATTCGAATCTAGAAGGATGACCTCTTACGTTGCTGCAATCAGTGCTCTGAAACAAGTTTAGATCTCACTCTTCTCGTTGTCTGATTAGAGGAGCAGAGCGCTTAGCTTCTTGCTAGATGTAATAACATTACTTTAACAATGTGATTTTCCCTGGCTCGGAATTACCTCCGTTCTCTGAAGGCTGTCTCACTAAACGGAGTAATTCAATACCAAAATATTACATCACGTTCTTGACATTGTCTGCGGGAAATGTCACCTTATTGCTCCGGAGTCGCATTCACATAAATACTCACTATTTGCTTCCTCTGCATGGCTGAATTGTGTGGTGGAACATATTCTGATGACGCTTAGATGATATACATACTATCAATATTTTACGAACCGGTTCATTATATTTCACCAAGAGAAATGCAATCCCCTCCTCAATAATCATCAGTAAGGCTAACTTCACTCTAGAGAATGGCTAAATACTTCAGATATATCGATTATTTTATCGCTGTAATTTTTATAGATTTTTATTCACGTGAAAGAATCAAAATAACGTCGACAAACAACATAAACTCTTCAAAATCTTTGAAGGAAAAGCTGAATTTGGAAACATGTTGCAGTTCGAAATTCGTTGAGACTGTTTTTTAAGTGACAATTTTTTTCAAAAAGCAGACGGAAAAAGAATTCGGCTCGATGATGTTTACAGAGGGAGCAAGCTCATGTTAGTTTTGGTGAAGTGTGGCTTTGTAGATTTTCAACTAAAATGAGCTCAACGAACTCATACCCAACGGAATTAACAGGAAGCTGTTTACCTAGTGATATGGTCTAAACCAAAAACTGACCATTTATGGGGATAAAAGAAAACAAGAGCCCATGTCAACAACATTAATTTTGTTAAAGACCAAACTGTTAGTTTTATTTCGATAATCACAAGAATAGTATTCAACATACGAATTAAACTCTAGTTCTAATGTAACATTATGCTCACGATAAGGAGCAAACACTTAATTTTTAATCTCACGAATATCGCAATTGTTTTTGTGTAGTTGTTATTCAGTCCGTGTTTCTGTGATTTTTCCTCCATGCTATCCTTCTTAAATTTTTATTACTAATTGAAAAGGAAGACTATTCTTTCATATTTCGTCCGTATAATCACAATCTGGTATTATATATATATATTAAATTTATTTTTTAATTGATTCGTTATATCATATGTTTCATTGGCAGAGACTGAAATTTATAAATGTAGTTTCCCTTAGTTCCAGTTCTAATGTTCAACAGGGGCTACGTATTTACGAATTCTCTCTCAGAAATGTGTAACTACTTCCCGTCAAAAAGACATCATTATCACCTTTACATTGTTTTTCTTTACTACCAACTCATGCTACCTTCAGGGTTTCCCTGACGTATGCTGTTGCAAAATAAAAAACTCGTGGTTATTACATATCAGTAACATCTGTTCCGCATAACAACGGTGATTTACGCTCAGTTCCAGCTACGAGAGAAACTTTCTGCTTCCAGGGAAATCGCACCTTACTTCATTCACGCGTCTTGAAATAAATCAACACCAGTGACATCAGTTCCCTCGTTTGTCAGCCTTTTCGGAATATTTTTCCATTTGTTATTCCACTACCTCTGGCCACCTCTCTGCTCCACCACTAGCCCACTCTCCCAATATGCCTGTTGTCCGCCGTGGTGAATATCTTTGCGGATGGCAAGATTGTCTGGCGCTCGTTGTGGGTTGCATAATCCTGTGTCTCTATGAATAGAGCCAAGTAGTCGCTGGGAGACCAAAACACAGCGAGGACAGGACGGCCGGGCGCCAATGGTGACCGACCTGAATATTCATCGCGACGCTAGACTCGTATTGGGAGATACTCCGGGGACGTCCACAACTGGTAGGCGTACAGCTCGTCAAAATAACGACTCACTAATTTTATCACTAGAAAAACAAAGATTGTTCTGCAGTAGGGTCAACGGACAATCTGAACAGAATGCGGGGATGAAGGTAGAAAAAAATTTTCAGACCGTCAACACGGGATATTACAAACTGCAGTGTTGCCCCATACATCACGCTGAGGGAGGTGGCAGGTTAATATTATTTAAGTGGCTACTGGTGTTGTTTTTTCTGTTTACATTAAGGAACTTTGCATTTCATTTTCAGCGCAATGTACCGGCGAGAAACTGTCGTTCCGCTCTATAATGTAAGTCTATCTTTAACACAGTAAACTCGTGACTGCAATCGACCTCTAAGTTCTTCTTAATCGTAATTCTTGAAGCCATCGAGAATGATTATGGCGTAAAGTTAAGTCACCTACGGAGGGTGATGAAAATCATAAAATGGCAACTCCCTGTATTGCTCATGCTGTCGTAGCTACTGGCAGATAATCGCTGAGAGAAAGGTATCGTAACGTGATTTGATTTTCTGTTTAGCTGCCCCTGAGTTAAAAAAATTGTAGTTTTAAAAACTAAAAACATGCTTTCCTAGTAATGTGAACTAAAAGGTTATAAATAATCTTTAAATATAAAGATTTTGTTTAACAGTGATAGGACGTCAACAATTCAGAATAAATTATTATTTTTTGAATAAGCTTAAAGAATAAAGTCACTGATTACAAAATTAACATTAATGTATAAAAGCGTGGGGTGCAATAACAGTTGTCTTGTATTTTTTTGTCGTTGGCTGTTTGTAAAGGTCTCAGTTAATTTTGCAATCAGTGACTTTATTCTTTATGCTTATTCAAAAAAAAAAAAAAAAAAAAAATTATCCTGAATTGTGGGACGTCCTATCACTGTTAAACAAAACCTTTATATTTAAAGATTATTTTTAACCTTTTAGTTCACATTACTAGGATAGCGTGTTTTTAGTTTTTTAAACTACAATTTTATTTTTAACTTTTTAGTTCAGATAGTTTCAAAAGTATGTTTCCTACTGTTGGCTTTTCTTCGCCAATCTCTCTTTTTCTTTGTGTTGTAGTTTCATTTTTAATTATTATTTCCACGAGTTAAATACAATTAAATGGTGTGCTCAGCCAGAGGTTCAATAACAGGGTAAAGGTGGAAGAATACTCTTCTATAATAGTAGGAAATAATGTTTCGAATACTCACTATACAACATCACGTTAAGCGACTGCAGACATAGAAACCTTTCTGGATAGGAGACAGCGGAAGACGATCGTCTTCAGCAACCAAGGGTCGTAAATCACACCCGGGAAACTGGAGATGGTCCCCAACGATGATGATGATGATGATGAGGACTATAATGGGCGGGAAATCTCCGAAGGGTCTGGCCGCCAAATGACGAAGGTTTCTCGAATCGCGCCTGTGCACTAATGTCGCGGCTGCATTTGCCTAACTCGGTAATCCCATCAAGTATAGGGTACGTGCAGTTTAACTTGAAATCCGAACCATGTGTTATCCTAATCTTTTCCATTTATAATATCCGCGAAAATTCGAACCGAAATCGGGATTCGATCAGGGAACGTCTGTTCGCCAGTCACACGCCATAACCAAATGGGCCACAAAGGCGATGCGGAAAGTGGGTGAAAATGAGCCACATCTGTCATAAGACGGTTAAATCACTTTAGTGTTCTTACTGTCAAAGCAATGAGATTACCAAGACATAGATACACAATTATTGAATTGTCATCGGTTCTTAATACATGTAAAAAAGTTCAGACAATTCGGACTTTCTGAAGTGGGTGAAAATTGAACTGAAATTTTCCATTACATTCAACCACTTTTAAATTATTTCTGACAACGCGGTGAGAGTGAAATTATTGATTTTTTATCGGTTCTTAATAAGTGTACAAAATCATCAGGATGCGGGTAAACACTGAGATGAAAGATTCCATTACACGCAACCATTTTTCTATTGTTACCGTCAATAGCAGGACGTTGCTAAGTGACTGCTGTATTGCCAACGGTTCTTAAAATGTGTGCAATTTTTTTCTGTTTTTACTGTCAAAGTAATGAGAATATCAAGATATAACTATGAAATTATTGTATTGTAATCAGTTATCGATACATGAGCAAAATTTCAAACAATTCGGACATCTGGAATTGGGTTAAAATTAACTTGCAAAATTTCACGACATTCTACCATTTTTCTGTTGTTACTGTCAAATTAATGAGAATAGCAGGGTATAGCTATGAAATTATTGTATTGTCACCGGTTCTTAATATGTGTGCCAAATTTCAAACTGCTCGGACATCTGGAAGTGGGTCAAAATGGAGTTGCAAAATTCCGTTACATTCATACATACAAATCAAGCTAATACTGTATAAAGCGTGTAAAAATGTGATTATTCACTTAGTGTTTATTCCATTTTTTTTTTACATTTTTCTTAGTTTTGTGGTTTTGTTTTTGTTTGTTTTTTTTTGTATTCTAGTTTTTACCACGCGTCATTTTTATGAATTCCACTACCTCTAAATTATTTGATTGGATTCGTGGAATGATCCACCCTGCTAGTGAGAATTTTTTTAAAAAACATCTATGGAAATACTGTAAACTGTTATTTAACATCTACTATATAATTTCCTAAGCTCACTCACTTACCTCGATAGCAATTGGTTGGATAACGGTGTCACGTGTCAGCCTTCGCCAGCAAATTAACAGTGCCTAGAGATATCACTAAAAGAAATTCGATATTATGTCCAAAATTTAATACCAAAGCCGCTGTTACCAAATTAATTGTCGTAATACATTCATTATGTTTGCTTTAAGTAGCATTTTACAGTTAAATAAAATATCGATAAACTTTATGGCTTAAAAATCGGGGGACTTCTTTTCAGTAGCATTTTACTAATGAAAGCAATATAAAAAAAACTTTTGAAAAACTTAAATTACGCATGGTCTGTGCTGTAGCTAGACTGTCAACTGTAATTCCGGCCGAGATCAAATTTCAATTTAATTAAAACTTTCGTTTGACCAAAGTTTATACATTACGATTTCTTTGCTTTTTATATATTTTACTTACCACTTTCGTTAATGATCTTTGTTCATGTTCGCTGTACGTGAGTTTAAAGTGGACATCAGGCCCTATCAGTGTTTAATACTTACGACTATTAATACTTCTGAGTTCTTCAAGCTTAAGAGATTTTATTTATCCTAAAGGTGATTGGTCACATCAGGTGAAACAAAGTTCGTATTTGGTCACATCAACTTGTCTTAATGCCTGACCATAAAAACTGGACCCGTGACGATATGCAAAAAACCGTTACGAGCTTACACTAGTCCTGAATAAACGTGTTATACGTAGTAGTTTGACTTCACATTGTTTACACTCTTAGCATCTACTCAGAGGTTAATGACTAAAATTCTGTATGAAACTGTTGAACATACCAGTGAACGATTAACCAGCGTCCGGTTTTACAGCTGGATACCTTTACGCCTTAGACGCAAAGTGGTGCGTTATATGTTTTTATATATATATAACGGCCAGTAGGTAATTACTAGGTAATATGAGAATGGTTTTGTATAGCTCCTGTCGAAGATAAATAATTTTAATCATGTACTGTACATGTAGAGGCCTGCTGTAGTAGTACTACACCAATACTGAGTGAAAGATAGTAAAAGATAACTTTGAAACTATTTTGTATTTCCCAGTTGTAGCGAGGGGAGAGAACGTCCCTGTTTCCCACTGCAAAAATTCTTTTGAGAAGGTATCTATCTACTTGCTTTCTCCTTGACCACAGTTTCGAAACAGAGCTTCACTTCTAATGTAAGGAGAGAATGAAACCTTTTTATCTGGAAAAACTTCAGTTAAGGGACCACGGAGAAACTAACAACTAACAGGAGAAACTTTTCAATTAAATAAGCTGAAATATTTCACCACTATACGTAGCTAATTACTTAATTGCATTATGTAGGCTTCTGAAATGTTCCACATCAATCATTACTTCATTTGGTCTTCAGAAGTCAACTGTTGCCAATACACGGTAAGTCCACTAATGAAGTGTATGGATTACCCTACCTCTAACTTTCGTATAATAATAATATCGTATGAGTCTGTTTCATAAATTGGGATTAGAACTTTTTTTCGGAATACAAGGGTTCAGGTCTGTAGGGCCGTTACTATGTGGTAACTCCTTTTATTTGCTTCTGGCTTTACGCCTCGTCGATGTGATTAGAAGCCTGTAAGGACTGAAGCAAGGAATGGGAAAAAATTCAGACATGGCGTACTGAAGGAACCATAGCGTCATTCACCTGGAGTGGTTTTGGGAAACTGCGGAAAAGCGAAATCTAGATGGTTGGACGGGGATTAGAACCCACATCCTCCCGAATGCTAGACAAGAGCGTTACCGCTCACTAACCACGCTCGGTTTGGTAGCTCCATATTTTGTTTCGAGATCTCAGCACGTCACTGTAAGTGACAAGTGCCACCGTCCATTAGTTTTCGCGGGGAAGGCTGAATGTTGCAAGGGAGCAAGTCAACACGTTCAGCTGCATGGGGATATGTACCCCAGTTCTTCCCTGAACTATGCAGCCTGCAGACAATTATATGGTATGCGGTATATCAATGAAATTTGTTGTGTTTGTTATTTTGTGGTATTCTTCATCCTTCTCAGTTTCCCGGCGTTGACATTTCTCAGTAGTTACTTGACATAATACTGTCCGATATCATTGCCCTTCGGCCTCGTTTATTATTGGCCCTATCACAGATGCACTGCAAGTGAAGGTAAAGATTATTTATCGACAGTCGCCAACACTAGTGCGTGTTGACGTCAAAATCTGCTCCACGTCTTAAATAATTTGAAGTACTTGGCTCCAATGAAGGACGACATTTTAGTCGTTTTTGGCAGCAGCTGGAAAACTTAGCAAGCAAATCGGCGTTTTTCATTGGTTCAAGTTGTGCAACATGTCAGTGAATACCATCGTATGTGCGGATTTGTTGGCAGCAGTTGGCGCGGTAGTGTTTTGTTGCTCGCTGACAGTTGTGTGACAACGGCAGTTCACCACAGCAGTTAATTTCACGCTGCTATACTTTTCACATGCCCTCGTGCTTAGAGTTTTTTAGTTTCTCATTTATTTATTTTTAAAATTTTTTGTCTCTTAATTTCAATTTTTATACTCTGTGATAAACTGTTATGTAAATGAAATGTTCTGAGACAAATTTAACAAATTCTTATCTAGCGTTTACATCTGAAGAGATATAACTAATGCAGAGATGTTGCCAAACGAGAGATTCACAAACCACTGGCAACACATCTTCACCTCGTATATCTAGGAACGGAACAACCATAAAGTAAAATTTTTAATGCGAACGGTCAAGCGAAAGATACTTGTTTACTTCTTTGAAGCGAATTTTTAAAAGTTTGAGTTTCCTGGCGAACAGAAGCTAATTATTCCACTTTATGTGTTTAAAAATTTGCAAACAATTAAGCAGGCACTACTACTTTAGTGCAATACCAGAAACGTTTTAATGGAAAACAATCAAACGTATTGTAACTGTAATTTAGTAATTGCAAACGTTCTCTATATTTAGATTTTTACGCTTACTAAGAAATTTCCGTTTTGCAAGATGATAAAAATAATATCAAACTCGCATTCAATTTACAAATTTGATGAGTCTACATTCTTCTGTGTTCTGCTTAGAATTAATGTGACATCCTTTATTACATATCTTTTTTTTATCAATTGGAACGCAGTTATATTATATTTAACATAAATATACAATCCGAAAAGTGTGTTTGATATCGACTGATAGATCACACCAGTAAATCTAACTCATGCGTTGTCTGCCATTCAACGAAACCTGCTCTTTCCTGTAATGCACATGCTGCCTGCAGTCTGACTGTAGAATATAGTCGTTACCTAGGCCAACTGTAGAAAAAAAGATGGGATTTAAGTCTCCTGCAACAGCTGTGTTGCCTTATATCTCTCAAATCGGTAAAGCATTTAATTCAAAATCCAGCAAATTTCAGCTGCAGCTGTCAAAAGTTGTAACGGTTTACGCCGTTGGGGAGGTAAGGGTGAAAACCTTTTACTTCTTTTTATAATTAAAAGAAACCCTAGGCTGCTAATTTATTGGGTACTCATAATGGCGTACAGGCGAGGCTTATTTATCGTTAACATTGACACATTGAAATATGATAAAAAGAACTATGCAAAGCCTCTTCTTACAATTGCCAACACATATTAACAAATAAACAAAGCATTAAAACACAACCACCTTTAAAATTAATCTTGAAACAAACTCCCAATGTTAATTGGCAAGCAAGAAAGCTACACACTTGATTTTTTAAAATGAAAGTTCCCTTCACAATGATAGGGAACCACAAATCAAACACAGTATCGACATTAACTGTATCCGATCTCAAATGCCGGGCGCCAGGATAATTTAAATTATCCACCAAGTGTGGCTTTAAGAAAGTCTGCCCCAGCTAGCTCAATATTTGGGGGTGCGAGAACTCCTAATCATTCAGTGGTCGTTACAGGGCTGTACTCAATGACCGAATAAAAGTACCACACTGCACTTGTAGAATTATTACCGTGACGGCGATGTATTTCCCGCGATGGCGGAATTACTATAGCCCCTTGGCTATAGTGGACAATGCACCACGTCCGTAAGCGTACTGGATGCGTGCACAGTGACCTCACTGTACAAGACACGCTTATCGACCCTCAGGTTCGATGCCAAGACCGAGCGATCTCCAGCTTCGGAAGATCCGCTCCTTCTAGTCTGAAGGCTCGGAGCCAAGTCCCCTCCAGCATCCGCCGGAAAAAGCCTCCTCCCGTCGCTCGTGGTTTACATAAAGAAAAAAATACACCGGCATTACAAAATGCAAAGGATAGTCTCTCTCGATTGGTTCTGCCATTTTTAAGCTCCTCCTTCCGGCTGTCACGATAGGCGAACCTTGTCTTTCTCGATTCGTCCGAACTCGGGATAGCCTCGGACTTATTCGTCACCTGTGACCTCCAAACTGCCCGTCCGTAGACCTGGGGCTTGGATAGTTTATTCACCCCAGTGTACCGTTTCCCCGGAGCCAAGGGATTATACGCTTGACCAACTGCGTGAGAAGGGTAGCTGGTGTCCATTGTCCCTGGCAGCCGCCGGCCTGTCGCGACACTCTGGCGCGTCTAGCTAAGGTCCCACAAACACTGACCATCCTCTCCGATAATTCCTTTCTTATTCTTTTTATATATAAAAATATACAAAATATTATATATAAAAATTTACGGAATGACCCATATTTGGTCATTCTGCTACAAAGTTTGGAATCCTTGTTGTCAGGACAGATGAAGCATCAACTTCCCCGTGCTGTGAGTGACGTTGCCGCTAGAGCGATGGCTGAGACACCTGAAACGGTATCTTCGTTCTATGTACACGAGCACAGAAGCGGGGGCATGTACGACGCTAAGTATCTGACATCCTGCCCCTGAATAAACGCCTAGCGTGGTGGGTGAGTGGTTAACGCTCTGGCCTCACATTCGGGAAAACGCCGGTTCGAATCCCCAACCGGGCATCCAGATTCGGGTTTTCCATGGTTTCCCCAAATCACTCCAGGCAAATGCTGGGATTCTTCAAACAAAAGGCAACGGCAGAATTCATTTCCGTTCCTTGTCCCCAATCTCATCCCACCTCTAATGTCCTCGACGTCGACGAGACGTAAAGCCATAAGTAAAAAAAAAAAAGCTGAATAGACGACGTTGCAGTTGTGGACGACATGAAGCCCTCCAAAATTAGACATTTCTACTCGTCAACGCGGCAACGAAAGGCGGAAATTCGGAGGGTCTGCTGCGGCTAGAGAAAGGTGATGATTGTCGACACAAATGCCCCTGAAATTCATTTGAATTTTGCTCGACTATGAAAAAAGTTAGAACTACAATATGCACTTACTTAGGACAAATAACATATTCGTCATTTTTGTTTCAGTTGCATTCTGAGTTATTACCAGTATAACTATTAACGATAAACTAAAACTCCTAATAGATCAACTGGATCTGAAATGGACTCATGTATAAATTTGGGCTTTAAAGTTTTGAAAACATTGGCTTTAAAAATTATTGCAATAGTAATTCAGAAGAGATATTTTGGAAATATGTAGAACAAAGGACCTGCTTAAATGTACTTGAAACAGGAACAGCTAAATCAACTATTATGAAAGCTCATACAATAATCTTGAAATTTTACGCAACTTCTATTTTTGGAACTAGATACGCCGGCTTCATAACTAACACAAAATCGTCCCACAAGTAGCAATAAAACACGGACAGGAGACGAAAAACGAAATTCAGTACACTAATTTAGAACTATTATAACACAATTACGTTCAATACAAAAAGGCAAATATGAACAGCAACTGGCACAGAAATCAGAAATCGATATCCCGTTGTTCGCATGTAATTAGAGAAATGTGATAAAACCTGAATGTAACTAGAGACAAGACTTTCTTGTAATATAATGTTACGAAACAACTTGAACTGTAATTGGAATCGAAATACCTGAATCCCTAATTTCAGGCTTGGCGTTAAATGTTTGACAGTAATCGAATTGTACGTTAAAATTGTGATTTCGGCTGGGATCTTTACAAACAGTCAGCTGTTTCTTCAGACCCGGGTCTGTATGTGTGGAACGGTTCCGTTTTTCCTATTCCACTTAGAATTCCGGGTCTCTTTTAGCTGATACAGGTAGGTGGTCTAGACAGTGGCGGACTGTGTTGTAACTTTGCTGGCCGACCTACACTCCCGAGGACTTCTGGATCATAATCCATATCCATTAACATTTTCGTAATGTGAGCCTAACGACATTGGCACTGGACCTCTCGTTAGGTCATTGTCTGTTTCCAGGAATACGGATTATGCGAAGCTGACACTGACGATAATGCATTCGCCGGACAGGCTCTGTGATGGAGGGCCACAACATTCTCTCCACCGATGAGTCTGTTAATGGCCGTTGTGTAATCGAGTGTCAAGTTGGAAAATATCGACAGAAATGGATGACTTCACGACATGCGTAATTTGGCAAGTAAATTATGTCCTGAAGATGGATATAACTATTCACTGCATCTTTCTTACAAGAAAAACAGAATTCTATTTTTGTTCCTCCCCTTACCCCTCCCCAAGAATAAAACTCCGACGTTGCTTTAAAACAATGTAACTTTATTCATATACTATGTATCATTTGTCCAAGAATGTGCAGTGCTGGATTAGTTTTGAATTTCTCACTAAACAGTGTATGTGGAAATTTAGTTACATCAGCAAAATTTACCAGTCATGCTACATTCCACAAATTGTGTCAGTAACATGCAATTTTCCTCTATTTCCATCACATTTCTCTTATTCAGTTCTGTAAACGCATAGTACTAATTGGATCTGTCAAATAACGATCACTGCTGGTAAAGTAAACAGTTATATCCTTTAACTTGAAAGTGTTATGCGTGATGGATATTAATAACTTTTCTATACACTAATAGTCAAAGTGACTGCCAGTTAAATTCAAGTACGTTGAAAATTATCTTGCGGAATCTTATCAATCAATACAATTTTCCTTTCCTAACAGACAAGCAGTCCCCGTAGTAGTGAAAATAAGCAAGGAAGAAGACTTCAAATAAACGTGAAATAAAGTATTTGGGCTGGGACCAGGAAAAATCATCACTTTTCAAATGATAAAAACATTAATGTAATAATTAGATCGTTATTAAAGAAGTTTCCGTCTTCCCAGTACGGGAGCTTGGAGCTGAGCACGCCTTTAACCTAACGCTCATTGTAGCTCCACCTCCACCAGTCTAATCAATCGCTAGGACCGAGACCACCCCCACCGTTTGTACGACACCATCAGGTTCTAGCTTTTCTGGTTTTCGGAGCATTTACCTGCCACTTACACTCTGAAAACCCAGCAGTGATAAATTCAATATTTTCCTTCTTCACTTGGTAATGAAGAGTCCTTCTAAACCGTAAATAATACTGGCAGAAGATTCTGACCTGAACTGGTATGTGTTGCATTTTTCTTAGATTTTTGTGGCATTGAATAAAAATATTTTTTAAGAGTTCTCCACCAAAGAACTTCTATAAGTTCATTGGTTTATATTACTTATTTTCATGGTGGTTGTTAATATTAATCTCTAGTTTACTAGCTGATAGCCACGACTTCGCACGCGTGGATTAAGAATTGAATATAGGAAGCCGTTGGTAACGTAGGATTGGTCCCAAACAACACCGAGTCTGTATATTATGACAAGAAAGCCATCACTATATCATTCTACCGTCGAACCTGTCTCATGAAAAGAATTAATTTCCAACATATTAAAAAAGGTGCGGGAATGTGGGGAGGGGGGAGGGGGGGAAGAGGGCTTAAATAAGGGCAACTGTATTTCAGCTTAGTCTTTTCTTCTTTCTTCAGCATGAGCATCCGATTCTTGGGATCTAGTAACTTTAGCTGCTCGTGCTCTGCTAGAGCTATACCTTAGGCCAGTTTACACCCGCAAGACATGTCAAAACAGAAGGCAAAACAAACTGGTGTCTGAAACATTTAAGCAGACACAAAGTAATAGTACAGAGAAAATGGAAATCTATACTAAATAATACGTTTTGTCTCTAAGCGAAATTTACTAACAAATCATGCACTAACATAATGCGAGAGAAGCGCAGCTTGAGCAACCGACGTAACAATACAGACTAACACATACATCCGTCTCTCTGTCATCATTCGATAAGTTATCAAAATTTCATGACTACATCTGTTATTTATACCGAAAAAAGAGTCCTGCGCCCTTCTTAGAGATACAAAGTATTTTCTTGTCAAATTCCATCAATTTCGGTATAGCCATTTGATGGTCAAAACGTAACAAAAAGACAGAGACTTACTTCTGCATTTATAGTTTTATTATTGTAGATCACACACACAAACACTGATCGCGAGAGTAACAACCCCTGAGGGATCAATATAACATAAAAAAGTGTACACCTACAGCATTGCTAGACTACCTAAGCTTTGCTTAGCTTTGCACTCCTTAATTTGAGGTATCTACAGTTTAACATGCAATCCGAACAAACGATGGTCCAGGCGTGACTCATACGATCAAAAAGTGTTTTTAAAAATCGTTGTTTCCACGATGATTTGAAATGAAGACCACGCTCCAAACACAGTAAGCAAGCACTTTAACCACTCAGCTACCACACCGCTATATGGACAAGTATTACAGAGATCTACACATCCTACGCGTCTGTATATCACCGATCAGTAATTTTTCAAAATTATGTGACAAGATGTATTATTTATACAGAAAAAAGTATGCTAAGTCCATCCTAATGCCAGATAGTATCTACTCGTCAAATTTCATCGCGATCGGATTAGCCGTTTGGCCCAAGAAACATAACAAACAGACGGAGAGACAGATAGACAAAGTTACTTTCGCATTTATAATATTAGAACAGATACACAGCACAGTTATAAAAATTATAATACAAGAAACTTAGTTACGTCGTTAACATTAACACATATGGCGTGGAATAGACTGTAGCATAAAGAAACCGAAACACAACGCCATCTACTGGATGGTTACCCAACCTAGAAACCAAGTGTTGTGTCGAAAAATTAACACATCGCCATCTGTTAGAAACTTATGGAACTATAATAATAATAATTTCTTGTGGTCGTAATGACCTGGTGACAGGGTTTCTACTGGTAGCGCATTCCGCCCCCTCTCTGAGGCGCCTTCACCTAGCCCGGAAAGTGTACAGGGGACCTACAGTTAAACGTGGAATTTGAACCTCGGAAATGGCCTGGAGTACTTCACTAGAAGTGAAGTCCGGGTTAAGTACAGATGAAAGTTCCCGCCGAGACAGGGAACCGAACCGGAGACCTTTCGATCTCCAGTCAGACGCCTTAACCACTGCGCCACCAGACCGCTCAAACGTACGGAACTTACAAACAATTACAAAACATTGTCCTATGACAAACATTTAATTCGCAATAATAAATATTTAGATGAATAATCGAGTAAAAACTATCTTATCTCAAATTACACTCAGTAAACCAAATTTCATCAAAATCGGTTAAGTAGTTTCGAAGTTTATCTGGGACAAACATCGTGACGCGAGATTTTTATATATATAAGTTTTAATGAATCATTTTACATGTATTTATTGTTCCACGTCAAGTTATATTTTGTGCAGAGATTGTTACCATCCGCTACGCTGGCTTCACTACGATACCAGATAAGTTGGGGAGGTGGGGGGGGAGGTGGGGGAGGTGGGGGGGGTGGGGGGGAGGTGGGGGGAGGTGGGGGGGAGGTGGGGGGGGGAGGTGGAGGGAGGAGGGAGGAAGTAGGAAAGTTAGGGAGGAAAAGGCATTGTGAGGGGAATTGTGTTAGCTATTCTCAAGTTAATTGTGTCTGGTATCCTAAAAATAGGATGGATTGTTTCATGGGCTCGTTACATTCTTTAAAAAAGTATCCGCCACTAAATATCCGTTCTATAAAACGCTTTTTCCCCTATTTAATATACTCTACATTTTATATTGATAAAAAAATCTTACATGGTCAACAGTGTAGTAACTGACCCAAAAAAATATATTTTGCTAGAGATTTTGATTTAATTGTACTGAATGTCCCATCTTGTGTTATGATCATTTGGCGAACAAATATGTTACACTGGCAGACCTACCTCGCGATTCAGAAGAAAGATAGCTGCGCCGCCCGGGATACGACAGTTCTCCATCGTGGGTGTCCTCTCCGTAACCACAGAGCGGGAAACGAGCCGACTCGTTAGCGCACCTGACCCCTTCTACGCAGTAATCAGAGGGACGCAGACGAATTATCTCGTTGACGGCCCTTACAATTAAGCACGCAACACCCACAGCTATTCCACAACGTGCAACTCCCCGTAAGGCAAATTATTGAACTACTAGCTTCGAGCCCGTCAAAAAATGACGGTTTGAATGCAATATTCTGGCAGTTCATTTTTTTAGTTGGTTAATTATCAGAAATTATTAATATATAATGCTAATGGCCTTCATTTTCTAATGTTCCACATATTTCATTTCCAGTACACATAACAATACAGTAGTAACTTCTACTGAACTAATGACGACGGAAGTATAGAACCAGTGAAATAAATAAATTTAAAAAAATTGCTATCCATGTAATATCAGTTTCATTACTGGTCGAGGCCCAATTCAGCATGTTAAATACGGAACTACTTCCACCCGCATTAATTAATACCTTCAGTGACACGGTGCAGTTTAAATGGTTTGTAAAACTGATTTCAGAGTGCTGTGACAAAATGTGTCAATTGCGATTCTGGTCAACTTAACCACCACCTCCACTAACATTGCGTTCGAAAATCATAGCTTCTATTACCCTCATATGAATAATGACGGGCATCACCTATGGTGGTAGAAGGAATTTATTCAGGAAAAGCTTGTAAGAAAAAACGAATAATGGCCGGGTCTACTGAAGATCGCGATTCCACCAAAATAACATTCAGTAATGACGATAATACTGCTGTAGTCAATCGAAAGACATATTATTTTCAAGCAGGACCATTATTTTGTAGTAATATAGCCTGGACGGGCATAACACATTTAAATGTACTTCGGTACTTCGGAGAGTATTTCTAGAGGAGTCTTGCGTTTGACCATGGCAATGTTATGACGCCAATTCCTGGCGGAATCGCGGCCTCCAGTAATCCCGATTTTTTAAAGTAATTGCATTTTACTTTAAATGACTGAAAGTATAATATCAATAACGGATAAGTGTCATTTATTTGAGTGATACCTTTTGCAATTCGAATCTTACCTTATGTTTTAACCTAGTTATTATAACTGATACAAATAATATAACATAACATTGAATACCCTTCTCCTTACACGAATTTATGCATCTAGTTGTCATAAATAAACAAAAAGCAACCTGTAAATTTAAACGAACGTACCAATTGTAGCTTTGTGATGTATAATTGCCTCGCATTATTTTTTTATTTTTTTCTCTCTGCTCTTCGTATTTTTGTGCAGTTACTTCCACGACAGACTATTACGTTTTATCTGGCATCGCAGTTACGTTATAGCAGAGACCATGAGAAATTAAAGTTTCTAAAATGTTACTTTCATTAGCGAAATGTTACCGAAAAGTAGTCGTAGTTCCACGTTTTTTCAACCGAAATATTTTTCCACATTTTTTAAAGAATAAAATGCTACGAAAATCAAACTTAATGCCTGTATTATGTCAATTAATTCATAGCAGTTGCGTATGTCTTAAACTGTATAAATAATTTATAATACCTCCGCTGGCTGCTATTTTGCGGGCAAGAATATCGTTGTTGAATTGCGATTAATAAATTC
Source organism: Vandiemenella viatica (assembly GCA_031002005.1). NCBI lineage: Eukaryota > Metazoa > Arthropoda > Insecta > Orthoptera > Morabidae > Vandiemenella > Vandiemenella viatica. Next base: position 193,497,295 of record CM061920.1, read on the forward strand.
TCACATCGCTTATACATAGTCATATCCATGATGATTTAAATCTATATAAAAATGTAAACTTAAATCTCATTTAATAGCTAATTCGTTTATCAAAAACTAAGGGTATCTTCCGTGATTGTAGTAGGAATTTATTCTGGAAAATTTTGTAAGGAAAAACGAATAAGAATCATTTTTAATTATATCTTTCGTGATTTGAGTACCTTACTCTCTTTAGATTATCAGAGTATTTGGTTAGGATTTTATTTAAATAAATGTATTTTACTTTAAATGACGGAGAGGATAATTTTGAAAACGGATAACTGTTATTTATTTGACTGATAAATATCGCGATTACGTAGGTTTCGTGTAAACTTACTCTGAGTTTTTAATAAACCTCATTGTTTCTTATCTTCTTCCTAAAAAATTCTTAGTTTATGCTTTAACCTAGTTCTTATAACTGATACAGATTATATAGCGTAAACATCGAATATCCTTCTCCTTACATGAATTTCTGCATCTAGCTGTCGTAAATAAACAGAAAGCAACATGAAGGAAGGTTTAAAATATGGTGGCTGTTGATTCGCGAGTGACGGCTGCCACGTGACCGTTCTCTAGCCAATATGTATAGACGAAGTGCGCAGTCTCCAGATCACGCATTTTACACAAGAGGATGTATTTGAAATTCAATGATAAGAAGGTCAGTGAATCGGTTATGCTGCTATGTCGAAATTCGACTTGCATACAGCAGGTAGCTTTCCAATGGGTACACGATGCCAATACGTTGCACGTGTTTAAGTCATTACTATTGGCATTTTAGTTTACAGAAACAGCCACAATAATTTGTTTATTAATTCAACACATCACTAGGATAACTTAACGCTTCTAACGAACGGAATGCTTTAATACCAGTATTACATCTTCAAAACTGTGTTTTTGGGTCAAAATGAAAACAACGCAACTCGAGATGGCGGCATTTTGATCCTCGGTCATTGGATCCAAATTTCGGTGTTTAGTTTTTCTCGAAATCACCACGAATGAATGTGAGAGTGGTTTCATCAAAACGACATTGCCAAATATTTCCCGCTTCTTGGTTCCGAATTCTGTTCTTCCTCTAGTGAATTCGATGATGCGTAAAGCCCAAAGTAATAAAACTAAAATACCAAAAAAAAAAAATTCAACAAAACCAGAGAAACAACATTCAGAAGTTTAAAGCACATTTTATTTTACCGGCTTAGAGAGAATTGAGTCATGCTTAAATGCATGATGGTTTTGTTTCTATAACAGTGTCCTTAATAACCCTCGGTTTAGATGCTCAGAGCTACGTAAACTTAATCATCTAACCACGTTATAACTTCGATAAAAGCCGCGCTGTTAGAAAGCATAATTTCAAGTGTACTTACACCATTCACTGCTCCAGGGTATATTTCTCTTATCTCTCTTTCAGACAGCCACTAAACCGAATGAACTACTGTAAACTTAAGAGGAGCTTATCTGTCTTTTCGCGTCGCCATACGAGAACTTTTATCGCACAGTGTGGTCGTCCGGTGCAACAGGCAAGCCGGAAGATAGAGATGAAATGAGAGATGACAAACAGCCGAAAGCGAGGAAGTTGGTTACGGAACCTCTGATAAACGGGAAATGGGCCCACAAAGAGGGTACAGTGTCTCGAAACAGCAGTAACTTTAGCACAAAGTAGCAGTTGGTAATTGAATCGTGCTAGTTTACAACCTCCGTTACTTACGATAGTATAAACTTCGTTGAACTACAGTTATTCGAGAAGCAACAATTTAATTACTATTTCCTATAATTTGTAACTATATAATAAGAAACTATTATCCTCCCAAAATGACAGTGTTGAAACAAGTAAGAGACTTCCAAAAACTTTTGTCTTTATTCTAGATCTTTATGGTTAAGAAACATGAACTGTTGGAACTTTAGAAGGTAAGAGATGAAATTCCTTTCAGTTTTTCTACTACAGACGCATGGTGAAGATTAAGTGGGCTGATAAAATAATAAACTATGAGGTTCTTGAAAGACTGGGTGAGAGGAAAAATCTGACGAATTCCATTATGAAAAGAAGAGTGCAACTTGTTAAGCATCTAGTGAGACAAGAGGTCTCCTAAAAACCGATTACAGAGATAATCGTGAGCGGCAAAAGGGTCAGGCAAAAACCACGTTTGCCGCAAATGGAAAGAGTTTTAAAAATGTATGATCCACTTGTTACGATCAGATGAAGATGAAAGTGGAGAAATTGGGTTTGTAGATAACTTCTAGTAATCGGAGTGAGATAAATGAACATGGATTTATTCACATTCTGGTGTGTTTGGATCTACCTCTCTACTAACAACAGGAGAAAATTAAAAAGGTAAGGTAGCACTGAAGTTATGGTATTTACATTCAGAAGTCACACAATCCAGTTTTCGGTTACAAATAGCGAACAGAAATTATTAAGAGATTGGCAACTCAGTTATCATCTAACAGTCCTTTAAAGTACTGTCTTGTATCTAATGCCCAGTCCTCATTACTGTTATCTTTATTCAGCTGAGTCCGAAATAAGTTATATATCTAGTATGAGATCCAACGATATTACTTAAAAATAACATTGGCTGTTTGTAACGTAATTTGTTATTCATTTTATATTTGATCTCGTGCTCTGGAAGACTAATTCATAAATATCCGTGGAAAGGACAAAATACGGTTTTATGTAATTAATGAACAGAGAACCACTAATCTATTATTAATTTCTGAATCCTATCTTTAGTAGCCTGTAACAATCAAACCGTAAGTTATACTGCGATATTTCATTTAGTAATGTAAAACAAGGTTCGCTATTTTATTGTATATATCGAAAATACATTAATCAAACCAAACGCATTTTTACTCTCTATCAAACTTCGTTTTCCCTGAAATATAATTATTTGTCAGACGAAGCATATATTTTTCCTGGTGATTACTCCAAAAAATGCATTTTTCAAGAAAATTGTATCAGTAATTCAGTCAGATAGATCTTCAAGGTCGACACGAAACAGCTTCGACTATTTTAGGTCTTAGACATGCCCCGCTGTTCAAACGTCCGGAAACCAAATAGGCATATGATAATAAGAAGACGCACCCGGGTTGTGATGGGTATAATACAGCGCAGAGCAGTCAGTGCACCAGGCAATGCGCAGTGAGATGCATGGAAGGCAGGAAGTAACGGAATAAAGTGAGATTTAGGGCCGATGAGCGGTTCATAACGAGTAATAGCAAGTGTCAAAAGTACCATTAAATTACAGCCGCAAACATAATAGCTGGACAGCACACTTAGCATTCCGATTGTATTTAGTTAAACAGATTGGAGTTTTCCCTCAAAATGACAAACCTGGTATTTATAGTAGTAGAAGAGATCGGTGAAATAGCTTGAAAACAGAAGTAAACGCAATTTGTTAAACAAAAAAAATATTTATTTACAACTATTATAGAAAAAAAGAATAATCTAATAAGAATCCAACAGTCGTTTCTGTGACGCAATTAGATTATCGCTTTGTTCCTGCTGTTCTTAAAACACTTCTATTTGACGTATTGCCTAAATATATTAGCAATTATATTTGTCGGCAAGATCTTTCCGCGTTGAACTATCTAAAATACACATAACTAATGAAAACCAGATAATAGAATTAAATTGTCTTTTCTTATAGTTGTTACCCTCAAGTAATCAAACTTTACTCAGTTTTGAAAATTAAACTAAAATGGGACTAAAAAGCAACGAAAAAAAAAAATAAAGAAAAAGAAACCTCCAAAATAGGGCTGGATGTCAATGTTTAATTTTATGGCGCTAAGGATCTTTTCACACTAAAAAGTAAATTTTTTTAAAACAAAAATCTGCTGTTCAGACGCCTGTCTTCTCACTGGACCAGTACCGCATCCTTTAATGAAGGCAGATTTAGCCACCAACGTGTTCGCAAAAGCCTACAACAGCAGCAGCAGCCATGGCAACAGGACGGTTCGTGTTTCCAATTAACCGCGGCCAGCTTCTCGTCAGCAGACACCGCTGCAGGAGAGTCGAGCCCACATGTAGTCAACAATTCGGTCAAAGAACTCGGAACGGATATCGGGATGCGGTCGGTTAGCATGCAGTAGCAAACCAGCACCCAGACAAGTTTCTCAGATTGGGAAGCACCATGACCAGCTACAACATAGTTCACGATAAACTGCTGTGATCGTGCAGCTGATCTTATTCCTGAGTGAATTTGAAAATTCACCCAACCCATAAATCACGTACGATTTGGTACGATGATCGTAAATATATAACTGTATGTTATTCTGTTCACGTTCTCAAGCGCACGATTAGGTAAAATCAATTGTCGCATTAGTACCGCGAAGTTTGAGACAAACAGCACAGGAATCGATCGAGAAGACTCTACGAGTAAGTAATCAAATTTTTCCCCCGGTGCTTCGTAGGTGAAATAGTATAGGCTACGTTGACAAGCCGAATATCTAAGGTGTCCTTAAACGCCTTCAGACGATTTTGAAGATGCCTACTAATTTTTTTATTTTATTTTTTTATTTTTTTTTTTTTTTTTTTTTTACATTTTGAACTTTTTACTGTTTATTTCAATAGAGACGAAAGAAGCAAAGAAATTTGGCAAATGGCTTTTAAAGGAACCATCGAAGCATTCTCCTGACGTGGCTTCAGGAAATAAAACCGAAATCTTGATGACCGGACCGTGGATAAAATCCGGTCCTTCCGAATACCAAGCCCGAGCATTAAGCTCTCACCCACGGAAGATCGGTCTCTTAAATATTCTGCAGACTACTTAATTGCTTACTGATCGTGGTCTAGTAGTAATTATTATACAGCTGGCGGCTGCATTCAATAGAGACTTCAGGCTACTTCAGTTTCCTGAAACTAAAAAAAAAAAAACTAGAACAAAAATGGTTTTCAAAACTAATGAAATAATCCAAATAAATTTACATAATAATCTGAAACTCTTGTTATTGAAATTGTTTCTTTATTTTGAAACAATCTCACCGAGCGATATTTAATTCGAAATAATTAATCAGAAGATCCAGAACACACAAAGTTAATCACGCCACTACAATGAATTTTCTACCAGTTACTATCTTGAGTGTTCGGTCCAAAACATTACCTGCCTGTTACGCAAACAATCTTCAGAAATTCCGTTTATGTATTCTCACTAAATGAAACGCTAAATATGTCTCCCTGAATAGTTTCATACGGGTTTCACAACACTCGCATTTGTCTTTAGTAATTTAATCTCCCTTCCTGAATATATATTTCACACACCGTTTAACGCATCTTACTATCTTCTCTGAATGACCAATGTTGCTTCTTTTAGTAATAACTAAAAAAAATAATCTTTTATATTAAATATCACGCAATCACACAATTTTCACTCATCTTCCCAACGTGAAAACTATCTTTCAGGTTTTGAACCCGACAATTAAGGCTCTTCTGAATCGAACCTAAACACCTAAATAGTTCTGAAGTCATATAGCCCTCAACTACACATTACAAGTGGCTGCACTTTCAGGCACCGGGGATAACGCTGGGTCTCAGACAGTATTACGATCCCTTAGTAATTTCTGAAAGACGTTAAGAAACAAATCAAAACTCGGCCAAACTTCACTTTCATCTTTCTCACTACATTTTGAGTGAAGAACATTTACTGCGCACATAAACGAAGAACGAATTCAGCCGCCAATGCAAGCCGATAGTCATTTCAAGTAAAAACTTAGATCCGCTCCGTTTCAACACATCTAGAACGACCGTACGACCCCTTTGACTGCTAAATGACGAAAGGCCTCCATATTGACCAATGAACTTTACTTACACACTTTCTCAACTTTCTCTATCCAGTGCTACTTGCTGACTTATCTTCCTCCAAACTCTTCTGGTGCTACAGATTCGCCTAACGACATCTCCAGCCATTGGGTCATGTACTAAATACACCAAAAATGACTCAAAACTCATCAAACAAAGCCCTAAAATAAGTCCTGAGTAATATTGCAGCCATGGAGGCTATAATCATTGTCAACGAGCAGAACAATCGTAGCAAAAGCAACAATGGAGCTGTAATTAATGTAGTAATATTTCGTTTTGTAAAGACATTACTTTTGATTCTTATGAAACTTTATCAGTGTTGCATCGAGGAAATAAAATAAACGCACTTCTGTGTCTTTACTGATTGTGTAACGAAATTAGTGTTTCAATCGTATGTCTGCAGTGAGCGGAGTAATTGCAGTGAATCTCGCTGTGGGATGTTGACTCTGCGCGTGGCTCTCCTGATTGAGCTGTGCCTAGCAAGGCTTGCTCGCCTGTCTTGCCGCTGCCGGTCCCAGAGCGCTTCGCGGAGTAACGAACCGTTCCGCCTACCATCGCAGAGCGGAGGCCGTTTCGCCATTAGGAAACCTTTTAAAAGCAACACGACGGCCAAGCCAGAGGCGAACAGCGAAAAGAGGCCAGATTCGGTGCTGCTCTCCGGGGGAAATGTACGACGCGATAGACAAGATACTGAATGATAGTTACCGAGGTTAGCATACTTCCTGTGTAAGCCACTTTTTATTTTCTACTGCTTCCCGAAATTAGAATTTGTGCTAGTCCCCCACACATGGCACCAAAATTTTATATATATATATATATATCGATTGTGGCGTTTTGGAGCATTTGGTTTTAGGCTTTACACTTCGTCGACGTCGATATATCTGGAAGAGAGAAAGTACTGGGGTCAAGAAACGGGAAGGAAATTGACCACGTCCTTTCTGAAGGAACCATTCCGGCATTCGCCTGGAGTGATTTGGGGAAACGATGGGAAACCGATTCCTCCCGAATGTAAGGCCATAACGTTACCACTACCCACTTGATTTAAATCGAATAGGACAAATAAGTTTGTGAAGGTAAAAGACAGCAATCAAAGGGAGATAACACTTTTCGCAAAATTGTACGTTTCTAAGTTAATGCGAAACAGTGAACAGAGTACCAGTTCTACTTTAATGGATTCTCTGAAAGATCTCAAAGGCCATACAAATATCGCTACCTATATGTAACGGGCAGTCTGTGCATTAAGGCTTAAATTGGGAGTTTTGATATTTTATTCTTTGAATATTACGAGTTGCTCGAAGCAAGCGGACAGTGGTTACGTGAGACTTTTGCTGACTCCCAGTGCTTGCGCTGCGCGAAGCACACATCATACGTCGAGCACGTGATAACCTGAATAAGAACCGCCGCGTAGCATCGGATCATTCTATTCGGTAACGATTCTGCCAGCAGCCATGTAAGAGGTAAGACATGTGTCTTTTCTGTGTGCCTTTGGGCACTGGGCAAGCAGTATTTGGTTAGTTAAAGTAGTTAGATAAATTATTCAGTCATTATTCAATCTGTGTAACTTAAATGAGTTGTTTGCCGTTGTCGTCGTAATGTTGTAGCTTCGTGATATTCTTATTTGGTAATGTCGGGTTATAATCAGGATTGTAAATTATTCAGTTATTTTTATTTAATCAGTAATGCTGTCTTTCCATTATACTCGTATGAAGAAGCTATTAATTCATTTAGTACAGTTGTTAACAATTGTATCTGTGCTTGCGTGTCATTTCCCTTCCAGCATAGCGTTAGGCAGTTTGGCGGATAAATGTATGGTTAGGCTTTTGTAAGTAAAGTATGTTTAAATTATCAGTTGTGTCTCCTCAGTAATTTACAGTCGTTAGGTTAGATAAGTTATTTCAGATAATTATGTGGAAGAGTTTGTGACATATCGGCAAGGTAAGATCTATTATAAGTATATCACTGTTAGAGCAGTTCGGGATCCCTGCTATATCAAAGATCGCCCTGGTGTCAATATCCTTATCCTGACAAATAACATCTCGGTGCCCACAAATAGTTAATCTGTTATAATCTGGAAGATAGCCTAAAATCCTAAGATGCTTCTAAGAACAACCCCCAAATCAATCTAGACGCTCACAAGTGGACTGCGCGGCCATAATAACCCCCTTTATCACATATACAACCCACTCACAATTACATATTGAAAAGCATAAATTTAATGTATGAGAAACGTTTTTTTTTACATTTTTTATTTACAATTTCATTCCTCCCAGGTGAAGCCTGGGAGACGGGCTGCTGGAGGGTCTCGAGGACCCTTTTCAGCCGACTAACCTAAAGAGGGGAAGGGGGGATGAAAGTCGGCCGTGGCCTTATACGGAACCATACAGAATTCGCCTGAGGACTGAGGAAAACCACGGAAAAACCCAGTCAGGATGGCCGAACGGAGTTTCACCTCCGTCCTCCCGAATGGCAGGTAGTAGTGCGAATTCGCACTACTTGAGCGTCGGTGAGAAATGTATCGTGACCTGGGTATAATTTATAATTCTAATGGCATATAACTGCCTGAGAAAAAGAACAGATAGAGCGATGGCACGTCTGGAATAATCATGCCGCAGATATTGGTTTCTCTTCAGAACAGTAAAAGCTGTCACGCCCACTCTGTAATTTTCGTTTCGCTCTGTTCGTTTTACTTTTTTTCCCCAATCTTTCTTGAACTATGAAAGTCAGAATATACAATTCACCTTCGTTACTTTCTTGATTGACTTAAGGACTGCGAAAGGTTGAAGTAGCTATGAAAGAAATCAAACTGGAACTTTTTGAATCTAGTTTATAAACTCCATAGTAACAGGATCGAACTGGTATTCTCTTAAAGCGGGGGTCCCCAAACTTTTTACCCCGTCAACCCCTTGACAGGATATTTGCCTTCTTATCGACCCCCACAAGTATTTAATAAAATCATTAAATTATTTTTGGCATTTCTGATGCTAACCAATAAGGACGCCTGCATAACAACTCAGCGAAATAATTTATAAAATCCACCCAATAACATTAACAGAAAAACGAGATACTTTCCACTAATATTACAATCTCAAAAAATAGGAACAAAAATATGGACAGATGGAATAAAATTCAAATAAAGACCTGCCAAAAAGAACAGATGGTTGTTGTACTGTTTTAACTTGTCACATATTTCATCATCTACTTCACATGACTTCGCAAACAGACGAGAATTGAGAGGATGAGCTTTAATTTATTGACCCGATTTTTAGTAGAGCATTCCTATTTTCTTTCCCCTACAGTTTAATCGATTCTCTTTAGTATTAATCGACCCCCTTTCGACCCCTCTGTAATAATCGACCCCTGGAGATCTCTTATCGACCCCAAGGGATCGGTATCGACCACTTTGGGGACCCCTATCTTAACGGGTACGGGCCATTAATATACCATCGGCAGATTGTCTACATTCACATAGACGGAATGTGTCTTTAAAATCACTTCATAAAATTACGATCACGGCTACAGATGATAAAAATCATTTAAAAAACCATATTTATTTTATACCCAGAATTGAACGGCCAGTCCTTCTTACACTGTAATGCAAAGAATATTTCATTCTATGTAATCCAAGATTTTTATTTGCTTACAATGTTCAGTATCCATCAAGGATACTATTTCTTTAATGCAAGTGTTCGACACATTATTGACTTAGCTCGCATAAACACTAACTGCTTTTCCGAACTGATATTGCTCGTTAAACATTATTTTATCCACCTCATAAGAGAGAGTGATTTATATATATATATACACATATATAATACGAATTGCTTCGGCATATTATGAAGTAATTACAGCCACATAACAATCAGTGGCCATCACCATTCAATGTAACATCGTCTTTCAATGAAGAACGGATTCAACGTAAGAAAATTTGCTGCTGTAAATAGAATATATCCGTATCCGTATCCGTTTTAAGCGGTATACCCTAATTACCCTCCTGTACAACAAGTCATGTAAGATCGTTAAGTGTTGAGTCGGATGATTACTATTGTCGTTTTGCTCACAGAATAATTTAGTTGTTTCAAACAATAATGTAAGCTCCCGGTAGCAACCCAACGTCTACAGAAGCTTGTTATCTTGGTTAATCTGTCCTGTAAACACACTAAAATCTCTTTAAAGGAGACATTTAGTTTGATGATGATGATGATTCTGTCCACGGTCGCCATAATAGTCAAAACTTTTCGGGATCTCTTTAACAGGGACTTGTGGAAGGTATGAAAAAGTCAGTAAAATCTACTGAAATCGCTACCTATTTTTACAAGACACCGAGATAGACACCATTCTAATATTACATACTGATCCGTCACCGTTTAGAATACGGATTCGATGGGAAGTAAAAAAAAATAAAAAAAGAGACAGTGATCACGCTGTCGGAATAGCAATGTTCGCTATTCGCTGCGAGAGCAAACGTATTATTACAAACTTGTTTTGTACACTTTTCTTCAGGAAGTCCTTCACAGATAAAGCCAAATGACATATCTCACGTATATGCCACTACCGCCCACAATCCTTCTGATATTCCTGGGTATTCGCACGGCAACACTAGACTGTGAGACCGACCATTCCATCTTCCGCTTCTCTTCTATAAAGCTTATTAGCAAGAGATCTTAAAATAACACTCGAACTTTCTGGAGTGTTACATCATCTTTGTCTGTGATGGAAATTTACAGTTAAAAAGTTAATAGGACCTTTATCCTCTAATCGTAGGTTTCTTCCTAGGTAGCTTAAATGTTACCAAACTTTACGTCGTGACTCTAGAATGTCGCAAACAATATCCACGCACTATGAATGCTCCTGTAGGAAGCTATAATTTTGCCTTCTATCTGGGACGAGTTTCGTTTTACAAGTTTGGCCTACGTCGGAACTCTTGAGTCTGAACTTTTTCGTCCATATCCAAGAAAACGAATTATCGGCCAGTTATACCTTCCAATATCCCATCTGCTCTGTCATATCCTAATAGTACACTTATACAGTGATATATCTACAATATTAATAACAGATTATTATTATTATTACTAATACTCCGCGATTCACTAAAATTGTGAGGCGAAGGGTGCATTGCTCCTATCCGAAAGGGTAATACTTTGGAAGGGATATACGGGATATGGCAGGTGGCGCCTATGGGTTATTGTGAGGAACCATCCCGGCATTCGCCTGGAGTAATACGGGAAAACCATGGAAAACCAAGACCAGGATGGCCGGAGTAATTTATCGAAAGCTACTCCTTTCGGATTTTAAGTTTACTCGCCAGGTAAATCGTTTCTATTCCATTTCCTAATCGCTCGTGAAAGAAATGAGTCCAGAAATGAATCGGTTCTGACCCTGATTTCTCTTATCTTACTTTCGCGGTCATTCCTAGATATGAATGTTGTTGGTAGCAATATTTGTTTGCTGTCATTCCGAAACAAGTCAGTCGTGAAATTTTCAATTATGTTCTGTCGAGATCAACGCCTTCGGTGTTCCAGGTCTTCCCAACCTAACTCCTTCAACATCGCACTTACGCTTCCCTCCAACTATATATACCTGTCACGAATCGGGCGGCTCTTCTTTGGACCTTCTCTAATGCCTCAATTAACCCCTTTTGATGGGGACCCCATACAGAATAACAATATTCCAAGTGATGAAGCACTAGTGACTTAAACGCAACTGCTTTAATTTCCGGAGTGCATTGTTTTAAATTACGACTATATCTTGTAGAACGTAGTGTAATGTTACAGCAGACAGTATTTTTGATTTTCGATCTATTTGATTGTTCCTGCCTATACTGACGCGTGAGCGTAAAAATTCGGGTTTGTTATCCGGAAGGATTGCTTTTGATTTCTGTCTGACAGTTCAGATACAGATTTTTAACTAAGGTATTTGTTCTAAGAGAGTACACATTCTTTGAGGTGAACGGCTGAGAGAATACAGGATAGCGCGCCAACGAAAGTGACGAGAATCCTACTAAACAGCACTGTATGTCATAAATTTTAACCAGCTATGGTATCCACTGCCATGCTTTCTGTATGTTACCTCATCATTGCCAGTAGGCTGCACGTATAATAAGTGCGTCGACAACGTATCAAGACAGGAAACTCGTGGCCCACACATTGTAAGGTAGTTCTTAGTAGTCTTAGTAGATCTTAGCGTCTCACTGTAGTGGGGCCGTGCAGAAAGCGAGTCGTTGTTTACAGATAATATAAATAGTAGCTGAACCAGAGCTTCGTTGTAGATCATCTGAAGAACGCATAGTGACATTGATGAGTAGCCTTATCTTTTTAAACTTCTCCAAACACAATTTACCAATTCTAACTCTAATGTACACTGCAGTAACGAAATTGAGTCAGGACCTTTGGCGAATCCGCTGGAAAATCAGATATTCTATACTATGAAACCATAAAAATCGAGAAAATATTCTAAAAACTTAATGATATTTCTCCCTAGTTAATTCTATCCACATCCCAATTTTCATTCACTAATATTTTTACTCAAAATATTTAACTTAATCGATTTTGTTTTATGGTTGCTAGTAAATGAGAACCATTCAAAACAGTGAACATGGTTTCTGGGAGATACTATGAGCACCATATGATTTACGCCATGGTAGATCCCTGCTTTAAATATGGCCGTAGATCTATTCAGAGCGGCGATCGGTAAGTATAAATGAAGAGGTATTTCACCAAGCGCAGACATTAATCATAAAGTACTGTCAGGTCCACAAACGAGAATTTGTGGATGAGATGTGAATACGCATTGGCTCGGTGGATTTCACAAGCAATGTGGATAATTACTTTTAAATACATGCCAAAGATACGAGGATGGAATAAACGCAATTCCGACAGAAATTCTCGCACTACAGGCTGGACTGCACAAACAACGTTTTTGATATCCGTAAAACGATGTTCACTTTTTTATTAACAAGTAAGAGAAGTAATTGTATCAAACGCGACGGCGAAGCTTTACAGCATTCACTAAGTTGCCTTTGTGTAATGCTACCGGCAGCGGAAGAATCGCTGTTTTGAGTGCACACCCAAAGAGATTGGTCTGAGCGGAATTAATCATCCAATCTCTAGTTGAATTATTGGTATTGCCGGTCATAGATCCTACATTTCTCAATCAGACCGTGCAGTAGCTGCGGAGAGGCGACGCGACGGTTCGGGCGGACGGGATCTGCTGTCAGAGCTCTGGTCATATGCCGACCAGCACAGCAACAATAATATTATGCTTGGTTAAAAAAAGTCGGCCTCGACCAATATCTTGAACCAGAGAAGAAAAAACTGTCGAGTGGTAGACGTGTTTAGATATGTCAACTGCTGGTGAACTTCTTTTTGTGTATTTTGGCATGTGTTAAAAGTCAAGCATACTTACCAATTCCAGGACACCAACTATAACAATAATATACACCAATTCGAGTTTTGTAAGACCGGTGGCTTACATTACTATATGTTAACAGTATTTTATTTATGGATCAGCACATGCAAGTTCGATGTTCTATATCAGCTATATGTTTCACATTTACCATTAACATTTATCTGAGACAATAATCTGAAACGTATAGCTGGTATACAACTTCGAACTTGCACATACTGATCCAAAATCTGTAAGTAGCAGTTAATGTAAATAGCCTATTATACAAAGCACAAATTAATTAACTTTATTGTATAAATATATGCCTGTGTATGTCATCTAGGACACTGAAGGTGTCTTAAATAAAGACGAAAATTGTATGCTGTAAAAATAATTTTGTTTGGTTGCAAAATGGAAGAACTATAAAAAAAACAATTATCGTAGCGACTAACAAAACGACAGGCCAAAAACACCAACATGCCATACTGGATTTAATTGCATCCGCATCACTTATTAGTGTGACGATAAAAAATTACGTATGTTTTAAATTAACATTTCTACGTTTGTAACTGACAGTCTGTTAGTAACAAAAATTCTGAAAATTTTCTCACACTTACTTTAAATTCAATAGTAGCAGAAAACTAACGGCAAAATATCTATACAAAGTTGGAAATATTACAGTCACTTTTAGTTGTAAATTTAAAACAGATATTTACTTCCATTTCAGGACTTTCTTGTCCTGAATCACTGTCCACTACCAAAAATTTAAGGATAATCAAATGATTGCACGAACAGAAATATTCCACATAATGCTTAGAACAAATATATTTACTCTCGCTGCATGAAACGAAAACACAAAAAATTAGTATGAAATCACATTAACACAAGCGGGAGATTGTTACTGAATACTAGTTTACAACGAACATCTTGGTAGTGCATATGCCAAAAACATTGTTAGGCTTAAATATTAAGATGTCATATTTGTTGCTGAAGTAGTTTGTGGTCCAGGGCTTTTTGAGAAAACAGCGAAAGATCTATTGGAAACTTGATGCTCCTCATTCTAACTACGATACATAGGATAAGTGCCTCGTGACCCATAAACAAAACTTATTTAACAAATCAACAGTTCTTTTTTTTTTCCTTATTGCTTTATTTCCAGTAAACGTCAAGGTCTTTATAGGCGCAAAGAATCTGAGGGCTAGGAACGAGAAGGAAATGAGCCAGGGCCTTTTGAAGGAACCATCCCGGCGTTGACCTGGAGTGATTTCGGGAAATCATGTAAAACCGAAATAGATATTGCCGAATGGAGATTGTAGTATACATCCTCCAGAATGCGAGAGGCCAGAGCGTTACCGCTTACATATTACGCTTGGAAAACAGTTCACGTGTCCTAAATGTTTCTTCCAACAAGGTGTTTGGTTCTACGATTATTGTCAGCTAATTTCCAGCCCTCGTTAAACGCACTTGCATTATACAGATCTATTCTCTTCTGCAACAGCTGAGAAATTACTACCTTTTCTCTACCATCCGAAAAGCAGTATAGCGGGAAACAAAGTAAGAGGTTGAGGAGAAATGTATAACATCCTTCCGTGGGAAGTGAAAACAAGGCAGCAACTTTATCATCGTGAGTAAACGAGATTCCAGGAAGATTTACAGCACCCATACAATATTTCCCAAGAACGAATATTTAGCAGGTGGAAGCAGGAAGTTACCTGTTGTGCGATCACTTATCGCTGGGTAGTGTAATTTAAATTGTGTTACGAAAATGAAATATTCAGAGCAAAGTAACGTTGCGTGTTCTTATTACATTCTTAATCACTTTTTTTAAAATATGTTTGTCCCACTTTCTCTTATTCATATGCAGGGTGATTATAATTAAAGTTTAAGTTTCAAAACGCTCTAAAAAACGAACCACTGATTAGAATGACGTCGAAATTGAACGGCGTATTATTGAAGAAGGGTTCCAGAACATGGACCAAAAAAGCATCCATCCAATCGGTTTTTAATTGTCCTGAGGTCAAAAACCGCATAAAAAGCATCCATCCAATCGGTTTTTAAGTTTCGCGAGACTGGCGCAAAACATGTTCAATATGCTGTCCACTACTGTGTGCAACAAGATAAAATCGGGAAACAGCATGTTCCACAACCGATCGAAGTGTCACCGGGGTCAAGTTCAGAATGTGTTGCGCAATGCGTGTCTTCAATTCAGCTACGTTGGCAATCGGAGTACTGAACACAACATCTTTCAGATAAGCCCATAGCCAGAAATCACACGGATTAAGATCAGGTGATCGGCCAGGCTGTAGGGAAATGACGACTGATAATTCCAGCATTTCCGAAATGACTCAGCAACTCCTTCACTCGATTTGCAATGTGCGGAGGAGCGCCATCTTGCATTCATGTTCTTTTCCCCTTCTTCAATAATACGCCGTTCAATTTTGACGTCATTCTAATCAGTGGTTCCTTTTTTTAGAGCGTTTTGTAACTTAAACTTTAATTATAAACACGTTGTATTAAACCGAGGAAGGTGGGTGAGTGGTAAGGCTCTGGAATCGCGTCCGGAAGGACGGGGGTTCAAATCCCCGTCCGGCGATCCAGATTTGGGTTTTATATGATTTCTCCAAATTACTTCAGGCGATGCTGGGATGTTTCCTTCAAAAGGCCATGGCCTAATTTCTTCCTGTTCCTTGTTCCCAGCCCTTTCCCTACTCTCATGATCCCAACGTCGACAAGGCGTAAAATAACAAGGAAAAAAAAACGCATAAATTAAGCGCGAGTAAATCAGTATCCTCTACCAAGAATCCAGTACGCAACGAGTACAACTGTAAATTATTACGTGATTTTAGCCACGAACAGACGAAACAAATGCAGAAGTTAGATGCGAAAAACAGTAAGCAGCGCGTGGTTTAATTGTTTGAAAGGTATGCCCAGGTAAAATGTCATCAATGCCGCGACAGCGCATTAATATAATAATAATAATTTATTAGAAAAGAAAACGTGAAATATACACTAATTACTGAAAGATTTATGAGATTCATAAATGATATAAAGTTTTGAAATGTAACCAAAAACGTGATCGCATTTGTAGAAGATAAAAAAAAAAACTTTCAACAACAATTATTTGTTGACTGGGTTTAAGTTTCGGAGTCTGGTGCTTTTTGCAGAAATGCGCTTTGAGCTGGCAAAAATATAGCAAATGCTGGGATCTACAACAGCATCCCACAACAACAAAACATTTATTGTTTTCAAAGATTCCCGGCATTTTAGTAACAGTTCTAAAAAGGATTTTTTGGATCTATACCGCCATTTGTTTAAGTGGTAACTCACGTGAGCACTCTTCCTGGGTTCAAGCTAGACAGTAAAATTGTTTAACATACAACAAATTGTTATACAGATAAACACTCGAAACATGTGTTGACAATATATTTCTGGGTATAGACGTTGGAACGTCATCAAAAATTTGCTCTTAGGACATAACACACTCAGTAATAATAGAATACTCCAACTTTTCTAAGAAAAATCGCTAATCGATGAAAGATGACAGTATCATATGCAGAAAAATTCAAGTGTTAAGTGGGTCACAATGTTTGTGAGGTAAATAAATCCGACATAGAAACTGAATTGTAAGAATTTTTGTTTATTTCATATAATAATCAAGATAGCACAAGAAAATCAATCTTGAAAGAAGACATCGGCTAGAAACTGTTCCAGGTAGAGATGTGGTCTATCACGTCTAATACTGAACCCGTGTGGATCAATCAAACAAGATTTGCTGCTAATATTGACCTCCTGGTTTATAATAATACTGGTATGATCAAAATATGGGAATAAGGTATTCGTACTTACTACGGAAAACAGTAAAATTATCGTGGAGTACAGGACAAATTAAAACAGCATTAGATTAAATCTCAAAACGTCAACGTTTGCGGTAGACATAGTAAGAATGTGTCAGTCTAATAGTTGCACAATGATACATTAACGAAGACCGGTATACATCAAATTACAAAAAAAAAAAAAAAAAAAAAAAAAAAAAAAAAAAAAAAAAAAAAAAAAAAAAAAAAAAAAAACCTGATCATGCTGTCCTGTGATAATTGCAGTAACATTATGTTAGATTGCAGAACTTCAACAGATACGGTAAACTCTATAAAAATGTTAAAGAAGGAAAGTAGGTGTCGAAAACTGCCTTTTGTTGATGAAGGTTTTTTTTAATATTAAAGCTTGACATTGATGTGAATAGGAGATTTTTAAAGTGGTAAATAACTAACACAATAAAAATGTAGAAAACCATTTGAATTATGATTTTGTGGGAAAATGTTGAAAACTCAAATGAAACGAATCAAAGATGCTATGAAAGAAAAGAACTATAGATAAAAATAATGCTGGAGTAGGGAATGCAAATAAATAAGCAGTAGCACATATATGAAGATGAAATCACAAGCGAATTTTTTGAAATAGTGAAGGGCTGACCAAATTATTTGAAAAATGAACAAGGCACAAGTATATCTTACCAACTGTTTTAATGGGAAAATGCGTTTCGTGCAGACGTTATTCGAAGTTGTGCTTCTGATACCATGTTTTCAAATTAATAATTTCAGTCATGATATATTATGAATAACAAATTGAATACTCTAACAAAATATACTCCTTTTTTTGTTCTGTAATAGACGATCTTAGTTCTCTCTTGCATGTGGAATTAAATAGAGGAATTATGTTAATTCTATATCTTCATCGATAATGTTAGTTGAGGTAAGAGGTGCAGGTTTAAGAGCTTAATAATAGAGTTTTCCTATAGAGCAAAAACAAGCTCCTCTTGACGTATAATTAGTTGCATAGCAAGCAACTTTGAACTTAAGGCTACAAGGCTGCCTGAAGGAATAGTTCGCGAAACTTCTCTACATAACACTTGCTTCCAGGACGCTGCGAGAACAGATCACAGGTGAAGACGCAGTAAGGCGCCGTTATTAGCTACAACCGCAGTCGTCCACTTGGAAGATGGCCATCAAAACTCGGACGCAAAAACATGTATTTATCTCTGGCGTGGCATGAAACCTATGACATTTTGCTTAGCAAACGGCCAACTTCTCGCAGGCGCAACGCACGTTTATCGTATGCCTGCACGGACAAAGCCTGCACCAGCTCACCGTTCGTTTTTGTGTTTACGCTTTTGTCACTCTGCTCATTGTGGGCAAGAAGTATGCACGCAATAAAACCACTGCTATCTCGAATATTCAGCTTCATGTTTTATAACTCATTCTACAGGCCGATAAATAGCATGTAGTGAATAATACAGCAAAACCTCATTTTTATGTTCAATATACTGTGACAAAACTTGTAAAAATGAAAACAAATGAGCTATAATATAGTCACCGTATAATTTTCTCAGTAATTTATCAGTTCTCCACATTTTTATGCAAGGTTTAGGAAGTTTAGTTACCCCGTCTTCAAAATCGAAATCCACCGCCAAACTAAGCAGCGTATCGCTTACCATATTCAAAGATCATACCTGACATAAATGCTTAAATCAAACTAGATGCTGGTAATAAAGTTTTGTTTCCACTGAAGTTTTATGATACATACGAGTAGAACATGGCTACAGTTGCTAACGTCGATAGAATTTCGTGGTATGATCCTACCGATTTCAGTTGTATGGCCTAGAGGATTGTCTAAATAATTCTATGTTCTACCATAAATTGAGATGCGTGTTTTGCAGGTAACAGGGATACCACACTTCAAAGATAGTTTTTTTTTTTGTTTTCTTTTATTTAATGGCATTTGGCTTCGAGGCCATACTACCAGCTCAAGTGTATTTCGAATCATCCAGTGTTTATCAGTTTCGCCATAGTGTATTATTATCCAAGTGGCTCTAGACACAACAGGACGGACACGACATATATACACACAACAACTACACTAAACACCCATGCCCTCGGCCGGACACGAACAGGCGACTTTCGGCACGAGCTAACACTCTAGCCCCTACGCTACCGAAACTGGCTCAAAGATAGGTTTGGAACAATGTGAGAATGAATTAATCGAACTTTTAGTACACCTATGGTGAAAATGAAAATATACTGAGATTTGTGCAGAGTGGCCATCAGGCACATTCTCAAACAACACATATCAGTGGTAAATGGTTTTATGAATAGAACACGTGCCGCAACATCAAAACTTAATATTTTACGTTGCTTCAAAATGGAGTCGGAGTGACCTGCTAATTAATGAACGGCATGTTGTGGGTGATTGGCCCTCTGACCACCTCTAACACTGCAAGCCGGCACATGTTAAAACTACCGATAGTTACTACCGTGCTGGCAAACATGTCTACGATATGTTCAAGATTCCTTAAAGTAACTTTAAAGAATAAACACACAGTCCGATTATTAATGACGTTAAGTTTAATGCTTCTTAAACTCAATCACGACTTTATACACAATGCACATTCTCCTGTACCAACTATTCTAATCGTACTGTTTAACTAACACCCGCGGATCCCGCTCGCGAGCTCACCGTGCGAACTTTCCAACACGACTCTCTCTCTTAACCAAAGATATCCTCTATCAATATGCTTGAAAACTAAGATACTAATAATACTACCCCGTTCGCTACAAGCACTACCATCTGTGGAAATCCTATTACAGTTAATTACACTTATTTACAGAACAATGATGAGCACATATTTTTAGCAAAAAAAATAATTATTCACTTACCGAAAATACTTTACAGGGGTTAGACATAAATGTTTCAACGGTTAATAACAGTCCCGCCGACAGAGAGTGTGCGCACGAAACAATCTCAGCCCGTCAGAACCGTTGAGAGTATCGCGCGCCCAATGCTTGAATGGGTGACCAACTAGTGGGGGCTTGTTATACTTGTGGCTCAGGCAAGTATTTTTTTCGCATGGCTGCAAACTTCACCACAGGGACTTCCTGGTACGCTGGAAGGTTTCTGCTGGGACGGACGCTGTAGACTTCAGACAACATCGTGGCAACTAAGCTGTCAACGCCTTCCACACGATGCTCATCGCTGGATCAAGGATCACTATCTCCACATACCCAACAGTGACAGGATTTTATTTTCTACGCATCTAGCGTGGTGGGTAAGCGGTAACGCTTCTGCCTCGCATTCGAGAGGACGCGCGTTCGAATCCCCGTCCGGCCATCCAGATGCCGGTTTTCGAAAGTTTCTGGGATAGTTCTTACAAAAGGCAGTGGCCAAATTACTTCCCGTTTCTTGCCCACAATACTTTCCCGACTCTAAGTGAGCCTATCTAAACTACGTGGCTAAATCCAGGGGCGATGGAAAGGTTTGGGTAGAAAGCTAAACTGGCATACGTGGTGGAAAGGGGGGGTGGGATTCCGAACCAAGCCAGGTAGCTTTTCATTGCTATTATTTGTCACATTTACAATAAGGTACATTACACAACAGCATAAACATATTTCCTTCCGTCATTTAACTATCCCCATATTTAATTTAGATATCCTTTATTCTGGCGGTGCCGGGCATGTGTGTGATTAGAAATTATAGCGTTGGGTTGCACGCGGGAATCGCGTTTGAACTAACCGACACGCTGCGGTGCATTACGATCCTAAAAACATTAGATATGCCGTATTTACACTCAAGTTCGCTTAGAAATGTCACCCGGGATTTTCCAAGGCAGTGACAGTTCGTATTGTTTTGATGGTTTGAAATAAAGCTGTTTTGTTTACGATCGCCCGCGTGTGACCACACCGCACATTGATAAAGTAATTACGATTTTGTTCTATCAAGTGAGTTTCAGTGCAACTTAAATAATTATAGTGCTCTTTGAAGAGCTCTTTTCAAGTTCAAAGTGAAGTGTTAACTTTACGAGGCTTATCGAAAATGTTTATCCAACGAGTTTTTGTTATACAAATAGTTACAAAAATGTTTTAAGTAGATTAAGGATTCGTAACCTGGTAATGTAGAAATAAAGTGGCTGAACTGCAGCAATAGAAAATTAATAGTGAGCTCTTCTTAGTTTTTTGACGCGGCACGTATACTTTGTTCTATTTTATCAATAAATGAAAAATGATTAATGAGAACGTTTTTAGTAACACCTCAAGAAGAAAAAGATCCCTGGCTTTTTCTGAGAAAGAAATTTTTCCAATAATTGATCATTTGCAACAGTGAACATTTCATTCAAAATATTTCTAATTATAGAAAAGTACATAACACAAATATCGATTGTGTTCATTATATACGGAATAATTTTAACGAAAGTCTTAAGAGAAAACAGTACAAAATGTCTGGAATTAATACAAACAGCGGGGAAAAGAGGGGGGGGGGGGTGTTGAGGCAAAAGCCACGTCGGGCTACGTGGGACGGAGGGGAAGGGGTTCAAGAGACCAAAGTGGAGCCACGTAGTTTATGAACGATTCCTAATCACCTCGATGTCTACAAGGCGTACAGGGGGGTGGGGGGGAGCTTTCTACGCAGCCTACGTTTGGCTGTAGTGCTTGGTAGTAAAATCAAATGTTCCTTTATACCCCCAAGAAGAATCACGGGGAAGAAGCTACGGGAGCTCACCACTCCACGACGTCATTCCGTCTGCTAGCGCCGTGCTGGCAAAATCAATTACGCATTTGCATCCTGGGTTTTCCATGGTTTCCCCAAATCACTCCAGGCAAATGCCGGGATGCTTCCTTCAAAAAGGCCATGGCCGAATTCCTTCCCATTCATTGCCCCCATCCTTGCCCCCCATCCTTTCCCGTCTCTAAAGACATCGATGTTAAATAGAGACGTAAAGCAGTTACAAAAAAAAACAAAAAAAAACGCATTTGCATCCACTGCAATGACTCGTACTCATCCGAGAGTGACCCTGAGTCTACTCACTTGGACAAAATGTTGTCTACTAAACACTAACCCGGTGTAAACTATTCCCAACATTGCTTCTTGAAACACAAACTTTCTGCCATAGGCCATTTAATGCATTAGTTTCAAGTGAAGGATTTGATAGGTATCATGTAGAACTTAATAGGTATTAGGATTTAATAGGTAGAAGTAAAAAACATTGTTTTTTTCATCAGAGGCTACTGTTTGTAATTGATTTCTACAACAACAAAAATTTACAAAAAAAAATGGTAAGTTATCTTTCGTTAAGTTTTAAATTTTGCTAAAAATAATTTGTAATGTTACAGAGGGTATATAGTAGTAAAAACGAAGACACACAGGAAATAAATTGAAAGGCGATCGAACCATGAACATAGAAATATAACAACATTTCCCGCACGACTATTTTTGCACGTTTAGTGAACCGACTTTTCTGTTAGATTACTCTTAGCGTTTTACAAATTTAATTCACGCTTTGATTTTTCACATATATTATGACGCATATATTACGAATGGAATTACGGTGTGATACCTCAGATGTCATAAGCAACTGAAGAATCTCTTTGTGAACTTGCGGATAGTACTTTTTATTCTTTTCTTTTAATCGTTTTTTTTTTTTATTTATTTAAGGTTAAGAACAAATTTATATCTCCTGCTCCCGAATTATTATTTATCAAGTGAATCAGTTTTAGTGCTTTTGAACTAAACACACACATGCGTATATCAGAAGGTTCTAGATTTTATTTCTGAAAGCATTATTTACGACTTGTAGGTCTACGTTAAAAGCAAAGAGTAAACATGCAATGCCGTCTACAAAGTAGGAAACTCTCCGGTGTTTGCAAACTGATAACGGCAATTCGTAAAGGAACTGTTCGTTTTGGCAGGATAAAAACCGTCCTATGTCACTACGCACAGGATCCACTATCTCCGTGCCTAATATTATTTAAATCTGCTGAGTAATTATGGCGCGATTGAGGCAGGTAGTATATCCAAACGTTATCATTTATATAGTTATAGATACATTATCAATTTTTAAAAAATATCATAAAATGAGAAATAATTTGTAACACAAAACATAAATGGTTAAGAAAAATACGCGTTTTCCTGTAAATGAAAGTAGCAGGAGGGTGTAACCGAATTTCTCTTGGAGGAGAAACTCGTGGAACTGACAGGAAACGTTGTTTCGTAATAACCGGGATAATGCTTCATCAGGCGGAAAATTAAATGAGTAAAACCTGGTTAACATTTATCCGTCAGGTAAGGCAGAAACTCTGACTTATCACTACCCATAACAAGGCATTACTTTTACGTAGGCCGGAGGATCGAAATGTTGACATGAACTGCAGATTTGTCATTAGTCGTCTTCACTTTTACTTTCTACGAGATTTCTTTTTACCATAAGTGCTTAAATATGCTGTTTTAGTTGAAGCCTCAGTTTGCCTTCAATAAAATGATATGTTCACTTACGCCGAGCCTGACTGCTGAGCGGTAACGTTCGGGCTTGATTTTCGGGAGGACGGGGGTTCAAGTCCTCCTCCGACCATCCAGATTTCGGGTTTCCATGGTTTGTCTTAAATCATTCCACGTGAATATCTGGATGGTTCTAAAAACAAGGCCATGAATGAATTCCTTTCCGATCCTAGTCCACAGTTCTCTCTCACTTGTAATGGTTTTGGTTTTATGCCTCGTCGACGTTGAGACCATTAGGGGCTGGGGCACGATAGTCACTTTACAGGGACTAGGAGGCAGAGAGCAGTCATAAGGCACAGAGAACTACTGGCGCCTTATCTTTGCAACCACAAGACGCTCATTGCTTCAGGACTCTACGCTTTATGTAGTTAACAGTGCGCAGTCATCAACAATAATCTTCACACATAAGACGTAAAACTGAGAAGTGTTTTAGTAAAAAAAAAATGAAACATTTTTATTTTACTGTCAAACCTACTCAAAAATATAGTTCGATAAACAAATAAAAACAGAGAGTAAAATTAGAAAGCATGAGATGCGAGGTTCCGCGACGTGCTTCCACAAAACTCAGTGCTGTTTAGCTTTGCTGCTGGCTAAAAAATGACGATAACTACTGAAATCAAGGGAAGGAACAGGTATCATACCATAATTCCTTTTTGCTTCTGGTTTCACGTCGACGTCGATGTCACTAATGGCTGGAAAGAACTGGGAACAAGGAAGGGGAAGGAATAAGGCCATAGAATTTTGAAGGAAGAAATCCGACATTCGCCTAGAGTGATTTGGGGAAACGACGGAAACCCCAAATCTGGATGACCGGACGGGGATTCAAACCCTTGTTCTCACGAATGCAAGTCCAGAACGTTACTTCTCACCCACCACGCTTGGTGGAAAGTTAGAACCATGGAAACTCCAAATCTGGGATTCGAATCCGCATCCTACCGATTGTGAGTTGGACTGTTGATAATATATCGATATATCGAAATATCGATATTATTTTTTGAAAATATCTATATTTATGAGTGATATTTTTTAGCCCGATATATCGATATTTCGATACTGATATCAGGATATGGATATCGGCTTCGATATTTTTAAAAGTAATTTAACATTTTTAGTTTGCTCTGAATGACACTTTGTCCCTCAAATTTCTGTTACGCCTAGAGATCAGCAAGCTTAAGTAAATGTTACTACGTTTCTATTATTAATTTGGAAGTTACAGGTACCAAGTCTACTCAGATGATGAAAACAGTGTAGCCAAGGCATCACTCACCCAGCACGAATCGAACGTGAGCCCATTGTTTGAAATGAACGTGCGCAATTTTCAGGTAAGTCCAACTTCATATTAGTGGGAAGTGTAAATAACAAATAGTTGCTAATATGCAAAAATTAGAGCTAGAAAAGTAAGACAACTCAGAATACGCTATAAACATACAAAACATAAAATACCACCAAAAAATTTTATGAAAAAAAGTTATGTAACTTGGCCATAATGCATGCTATGATAAACTTCTATCTAAATAAATGCCTCGACTGTATTGCTTATCAATCTTAAAAATACACAAAATAAGATTTGCCACGAACTTATTTTGAATGACACGCATAATTGTTAAATTCTTTTTTTAAAAAAAAATCAACAGTCACCAAGAGAAACCATTCGAAAGTGAAAACCTGATTAAGAACAAACTCTTACGTCTGTTTATCAGTGGATAACCTAATATTTACAAGGTTTGATTTTATAAAATTGCATTTATGAAAGTATCGATACTTTTTTCCGATATATCGACAGCCGATATTGATACTTTTTAAAATATCGATATATCGAAAATCCGATATTTTTAAAAATATCAACAGCCCTAATTGTGAGCCCATAGCGTTAGCCACCACTCTCGATATCATATCATATCATATCATAATGAGTTGTAATATTTAATATAAACTTAACAGTAAATATGTTGCCATTATTGACAAAAAATGATCAACAAGAATTAAAATACAACAATAACAAGCGTATAAACAAATTGAATTTTTATATATTGTACAATGTAAACATTTCAGCTGCGAGAAATCAAATTAAGTTTCATTGATCACAAGAAATAATCCACGGATTTTCATGGTGTTATGTTGTGTTGAAAACTGTGCTACCCAGGAATCCAGGAATAAAATGAGTTATCTCTACTTCGTGAGACCTAAGAGAAACAATTAATAAAAAAAGAACCTCTCTGTGTATCTGTTTGAACTAACACAATTCACGCAAAAAACTACCAGTCATATTTTGACGTAAATTCCATGGTCTCTGGAGTAAAAATAGTATATGTTTGATTTTCCAGAAAGCTGAGAAACCAAGAAAAAAAATTGGCCGCAAATTAATTTCCATTTTTATTGAAGGCGATTCACGAAAAAACTACGGATCAGATTTTGATGAGGTTTCGATCAATGTACGGCTCATGACGCCAGAAGGAACGTTAGGTATGTTTCGCTTGGATGTAAGGTTGTCAAACTGATAAACTAGCATAAACGTATACCAAAATGAACCTAACAAAAGACAAGATCCTTCTCCCGGCTGAAATGTTTACCGTTATACGTACTAACCCCATCCTTTTATTCGTAACTGAAAGTGATATTAATATCTGGCTCGCTCCGTGGTTCAGATTCCACCAGGTGTGCCGGACATCACAGAGTCTACTAGCATCAGCTTCACAAAGCAAAGAAGTCGGACATCCAACCAGCCTGAAGAAGGTAAAGAGCCCCACCACGCCGAGCAATAAAGAGGTCAAACAACCACCACCACCACACACAGGAGGTAGAGAGCACCCCCACGCAGGGAAGCGAGGTAGCTGAGTCACCCAGGAAGGACGACCACGCTGTCGCGCCTCAAACAGCCATCGATCATCTACTTCAAGCCACCCCACCGCCACTCCAGGCCGTCATATCCGAGATGCTCCACCGGATAGCATCCCTCCGGAAGAAACACGGACAACACTGGACGTTTTCCTCAACGAATGCCCATCCCAGATGGCAATCGAGACAGCCATCAACCACCTCGGTGGGCGAAGAAACCAAGACGAGTCCAAGCACTTCGAGAGTCCTCTGCAAAATGAGGAGCAAGCAACAAAGGACCAAGCAGCTACCGGAACCATGAAATCCAACGTTTCTTGGCAAGATGAGAATCTCACGCCACAACCAGAAGCTAGACAAGGCCTACTCCCGACCGAGCCAGCAGCCAAGCAATCAGCGGAAGCCAGACAACAAAGAAAAGATCGAACATCCATGAACGTTTAGAAGAATTCAACCACGATCAGCCAATGCTTCCGTTGTCAAGGAATTCTGGCTTCAGGCAAGGGAGTGCAACAACCAAGCGCGGTGTGTCCGCTACGGGGGAACCCACAGCGTTCTGGTCTGCACGCGTCGGCGTGTAGCCACGCTGACATGTACAAACTGTGGGGGTGATCATGCGGCGTGGTACGGCGGATACGCGGTCAGGAAGAAGCTGAAAGCATCTGCCGATAGAAGACGACACCAACTTAATCACACCCAAACTGCAGAAAATCGCCGAGAAAAGAAGAACACCAGAAAGTCATCCCACGGTCATCCAAGCTGCCGCAGACCACTACCACGGAGCCAATCGGAGATCCACCGCAAGAATCAAAACTGCTGCGGCCATGACTGTCACCAGAAATCGGACAATCAGTTGGGGAAAATCGTCCAGCTCCTAACGCAGCTGATTACGACGATGATACCCAACTGACCACACGAACATTTAGGGGGTTTTTAAAATAAGGGCGCCGACGTTACCCATAGCCATTTTTCCCGCAACGTGAAATAAAATGTGTCCCCAAAAACCACCCAATCTTAAAAATAACAGTAAGTTGCTAATGGCAATGGGACTGTACAGAAAAGCCGTTGATGCAGCGAAAATAAATAAATAAATAAAATAAACGGACATCACAGAGTCGCCGAATGCAGCGTCCCACGAGATGGGGTGCCCACCTGCTCCGGTCCGGCACCCAGCATGCTACAGCGGCTTCCCCATTAAGAGGAACCTGCGCGCCAACACGAAGGCGACGCTCACCAACGAGTTGGTGCCTTCATCTACCACAGATCCGCCCAGCCGACATCCAGCTGCAACCGGACCTGAGCGACCCGCGACGGCAAAGAAGCCGTCCACAACCCACCATCTGCGTCACCAGGCGGACTGCAATCACCATGACAATCTCAACGTCATCATCCAGCTGCTACGAACAGCAATCCTTGCTAATGACGCAAGTCTTAGCAAATGCAGCCATTCCGGGAACGACACACCCGAAGATGCCACACAACAAATTAAAATAACCCAAATGATCTGGAAGAAGATGCGCTTTACACGCAAGAACTTCCCCACACTCTGGGGGCATTGTCATCCCAGATGATATAGTGTCAGCCGAAAGGTCCCCCTACATGTGGTAGGATTAAGAGATGGATTTTGATTGCTACGGCAGAGGAGGGTTCAGAAACCAGTAAGAAACTCTGCTACTGGGTAACCAAGACTAAATTATTGTTTATAGTTTTACTGAAAAGTTATCAGCGTCCGCCAGAGGAGACATAAATAAAGGACGTTGTTAGAAAAAGGTTTTTTTTTTTTATTGGTGCTCTTTTAATAGGGAATCTGAATAACGAGGCATCTGACATACTGAGCGAATCTTAGTAGAGTCTGAGAAATGCTGATAGACACCTTATTACACAGCCAGTTCAGTTTGTGAAAAGAATTAAATCAAAAACTCCATTTTCGTCCACATATTTGTTCATTTCTATTTCTGATATGTCCTCTCGGCCTACTGCCAGCATGCTGGTCAAACGAACTACTTTGCCGATTACGTCATCTACTGCACGCGAACACTGAAAACAGAATCGTGTTACAACACAAGGCCCACAAGGAAAGGATTATAGTTCAGCGACTTGTAATAAACATTTTATTTTTTTATTTCTATGTGTCGGCCTTACTGTGACTATGATGTATACTACAGCTACAGAGAAACGGAAGACAGATTATAATTTAACCATATATTATTTCGACATTATTGGAGTAACTCAAATCTTTGGTTTCGAAATTCATACCATTTTAGGTGCGTTACTCATGTTACTTAGGTTTTAGTTCCAGAGACAGGGTGATGTTAATTTGGTTTACATTTGGGACCAATATCTGTCACGAACAATCATCTGCATTTATAGTATAGCTAATGAGTTATCGGAGAATACCAATAGCGCAGTATTTTGCATACTACAAGGATTAACCTTCAAGCTTCGTGATACACAAAAGTAGTACTTGTAGCCCACCAGAATCAACCGTAAATCTGGTCAACGAGTTTCACCTTCAAAATTTATGCAAGTTTAAATTCTTCTGAAAGATCTAGCATATATTCCTTCTGATATTAAACCACGCTTTAGTGTGCTAGTATCATATTATCTTATGTTAGTATCAATTTCGAGGTAAGAAAGTTTTCATAGATTTCAAATGATAACTGTTCAGGCAGATTTACCAGTTTCTGAGGCCAACTTTCCGGCGTGCTCATAAGTTCCACTCAGACTCTCATAATATTGAAGTTATCATCAGTGTTAATGCCGTGTGTTTGTTTAATAAAGAGCCACCACAGAAATACATCATATCCTTTCGCCATTAAGATGAGTTCGATTTCAAAAATATTCAGACACCTAACGAAGCACGCTCCAATTTTTTATGTGCTTATCTAAATACATTAAAAATGCAAACCACCTGATGATGATCATCCTGCTCGAAACCGGTAATGGTTGAATAAACATAATAACAACAAATTGTGACTGGTTGCTGCTTTCAATATCAATCCAAATTAGGTGTATAGATGTTTTACTGGAGGTGAAACGATACCCAGATCGAATCTCGGTCTCTGTCTGGTTACTAATGGCCACTTAAACTGACCTTCAGTTCTGCTAATGCTTTAGTTTATTCGTACAAAGTACGCTAGGACGTTCCGGATTACCTTTAAGCTCAGTTACTTTTTAAATGGTAGCAAGACGACATTAGGTAAAGGCCCGAAAAAACAGGCACACGCAGCATAGTGAAATTTTGTGACTATATCAGATCGAGCATGGTCGGTGAGCAGTAACGCTCTGGCCCTGGATTCTGGAAGAGACGAGTTCGAATCCCCATCCGGCCATCCAGATTTTGGTTTTACATGGTTTTCCAAAATCACTCAAGGAAATGCAGAGACGGTTCCTTCAAAAGGCTTCTCTTACCTTACCCTCAAGTGCTTTCCCGTCTCTAATCATCCTTGAAATCTGACGAGGCGTATAGACATATGCAAAAAGACTGTTTCAATAATGCCTCACGAATTTCATTCATGTTCTTTTTACTACTTAGATCTAATTTTTATATTACTGTTGCACCTGCCTCGCTTAACGTTTCCTGACAAAAAAAAAAATAAGTGAACGTAATTTTTAAATTAACGCTGGGTTCCTTCGACTTTTTTTTTTTCTACTCGGGATCACAGACGAAAATTTACAAAATTTCTAACTTTTTCGAAATGAAGGACCACTTTCTCTTATTAATGCTAACTTGGTTGAAATTCTTTCTTACGCCAAGAGCTGTGGATTCGTCAGTCCTTATTGTGCAGTCTTTCATCACGTAAGCATTAAAGGATGGACTTTTTTGTGGATGGAGTTAGAATTTCTTTCAAATTTGCAGGTGAGTTATTCATTTCTAGTGCAGTATTGTTACATCTTCAAGATATCAGAACACCGGCAAGAGTTCGTGAATATTGGTTTCTCTAAATTAAAAAGGTAGTTGGAATATAACTATACATTTTTCTGCCTTCATTATACTTCCTTCAGTTAATCAGCTCCACGAAAATAAAGAATAAAGTTATCGAAGACTAGTATTGTAATATATGATATTTTGCCTTGAATTTTACATGAAATGGTCTTGAATAGCTTTGTCAGAGCTTTTAGCTGTTATTAATAAATTTCGGCACATAATGTTTTAATTTAAATATTTTTGAAAGTAAATTGTGTTGCCTACTATATTTCGGAATATTTTAAATTATTAGATTTGTTTACTATCTTCAAATTAATGTAAAAAAATTGTAAATTTTATAGAGTTCCATTTAAAATTATTTCCGTTAAATTTTAAGCAGGATTTAGAATAATTTAATTGCTTTTAAGAATAATATAACGTTTGATCCACTTTTCAGCGTTCCGAGACAAGTAGTCGTGTCTTCCTAAGGTTCTGGAACTTACGTAGTTTGTAGAAATATGTCGCTCCACAATAACTCACCGGAGTAGTTTTGAACATGTTAATAGGTACCTTCACAATTTTAGTTTTCATTGTGCCTCGCTCATTTATTTATTCGTGTCGGAATCACACAAACAGTTAGAAAAATGTTCAAATGAAAGAAATACAAACATCAAGCTTGTGCAGTGAAACCTCTTCTTGCTGTGCTTTGAAGATAAGCGTTAAATACCGTCTAGCTAGAAAACAGCACATTTTACTGTAGTTGAAGTAGCCTAGATTATGTATTCCCTGGTGCATTCCTTTTCCACATTAGGACACATGTAGGTGGCCCATTGTTAATTCTTGGTCACAAAAACAACATATCCGTTATATCTTCTTGTAGTAGTCTCCCACATTTCGAGCCTTGTCACAATTGCTGTTGCTTCTAAATGGACTACGATGTTGAGGAAGCTACTTGTTGATACAATGTCAGAGCGAACAGGCTATTGATAATACAACGGATGGCAGGATTTATACAGCTGTTTTGAACGCTCTACCACACTGACCGTTGCCAAACCTGATCTTTGCAGATGCGATGGAATTGATTGAATGGAGTCATTTTGAGACACTCAGAAATGATTCGGCAGATTCATTTAACAGGGGATCTACTGCTTATGTTTGGGCTGATCTCTCTTACACTGGGCAGCGTGGAACAGAGTGAGGGCTGTTGTTTGTGGATATGCTTCTTATGTTATACAAGGCAGATGCAACGTTTAGAATGCTTTTTTTGTCAAAAAAAAAAAGTGGATTGTAAGTAGGACTGTTGATAATCGATATATCGAAATATCGATATTATTTTTTGAAAATATCGATATCTATGAGTGATATTTTAGGACGATATATCGATACTGAAATCTGGATATCGGCTTCGATATTTTTTTAAATAAATTATTTTTCGTTTGCTCTG
The DNA here is from genome assembly GCA_031002005.1 of Vandiemenella viatica. NCBI lineage: Eukaryota > Metazoa > Arthropoda > Insecta > Orthoptera > Morabidae > Vandiemenella > Vandiemenella viatica. The sequence continues at coordinate 193,528,978 of CM061920.1, forward strand.
AATGACACTATGTTCCTCAAATTTCCGTTACGCATAGAGATCAGCAAGCTTAAATAAATCTAACAAAGTTTCCATAATTAATTTGTAATTTATAGGTACCAAGTTTACTCAGATGATGAAAACAGTGTGGGCAAGGCATCCCTCGCCCAGCACGAATCGAACGCGAGCCCATTGTTTGAAATGAGCGTGTGCACTGTCCAGGGAAGTCAAACTGGAAATTAGTGTGTTAGTAGGAATACTGGGAAGTATAAATAACAAATAGTGCCTAATTATAAAGCTTGAAAAGTAGCACAACTAAGAGTAAGCTGTCAACATACAAAACTAAAAGATATTCCACGAAAAAAATTTTATGAAAAAAGTTTTGTAATTTGGCCATAAGACATGCTATAATAGCTAACTTTCTAGCTAAATAAATTCGTCAACTGTATTGCATATCAATGTTAAAATTAAACTAAGATTTACCTCGAAGCTCTTTCGAGTTTTATAAATTATACTAATTTTAGAGAAAATTATGACTCGCATAATGGTCAATTAAAAAAAAAATCAACTATCATCATCACCAAGAGAAACCATTTGCAAGTGAAATCCTGATTAAGAACACAATCACGTCTATTTATCAGTGGACAGCCTTATTTTCACAAGGTTTGATTATATGAAATTGAATTTATGAAAGTATCGATATATCGATACAGCGATATATTTTCCCGATTTATCGACAGCCGATATTGATACTTTTTCAATGGAAAATCCGATATTTTTAAAAATATCAACAGCCCTAATTGTTAGATGCATTACAAGCTTCTCCCTTTATAAAGCATTCTAGTCATTAAATGGGTGAGAGAATTAATAATGCTAGCAGAAGTGTAAACACTTGGCAACCAGTCAACCTGCGTCTCCAAATTCATAAGCATATGGTGTGCATTTAAGTATTGCTTGGCCTGATTGGCACATTGGCGAGATAAACAGTGATTTACATTACGAAGTCTGTGTTTGTACTGAAGTGCATTTAATAAAACATGCCTAACATTGGTTGGCAGTACATCTGACTACACATAATAATTCTGGTGGCTTCTTGAAGTCGTAGATCAATCTCTCATGAATGAACACTCACAGCAGCACAAATTTACTAACCATTACTCGCCGACTATTACAACAGAGCTCAGATTGTTGCTCAAGACCGGACAAACAAACGGGGCCAATAGTATCTCTTCAACTATGTATTGCCGCGAACATAATTGTTATGGGGCTAATGGTGGCCTCGCAGTCACACGAAGGTCGTTAACCCGGATTCTCGTTGCTATGACAACCGTTTTAGCAAATGACCTGCAGCACGCCAACTGGCAGTTCCGGCGAACAGCTGACGAGCCTCTAATATAGCTGCGGCTAGTCTGGGCGGCCAGATGTCATCATGTTAACCGTTCCAGCTACACAGGGACATATTATGAAAATGTGAGAAATATAGCACCCACCGTCATTTCTAAAGATATCCGGGATAGAGGCGGAAACACAGATGAGCCAATACGTTATGTTCACCTTTGGAATACGATACATTAGTAATTCGGCGTTGCACGCAATCGACAAGTTGCTTGGAGTGTTTCCGGAGGTATCTGGCACCAGATTTATACACAAAAGCCCTGCAATCCCCTTCATCTACGAGCCGGTGTTTGTGCAGTGCGCAACTGGTGCCCGATAGCGCCCAGTATGTGTTCTGTCGGGTTGAGATCAGGCGAATCTGGTGGCCAAGACCAGCGTGAGTTCACTAGCATGCTCCTCATATCACTGTAGCACGATTCTCGCTTTGTGTCACAGTTATCCTGCTGGACGATGCCATCATCCTTGTGAAAAACACGAAGCATGAAGGGCTGCAGGTGTCCGGCAATAATTTTCACAAGGTTCAAAGCTGTCACGGTCTCTTCGATCACTACCGTAGGTATCACGGAAGCCCAGGTTGAACGCAACAAGTCTGCGTCCGTCGCGCGGTGCATGTCTGGAGCAGCCGTTCGCCTAGATTCATAGAAGATGGAGTATCCGACACTACCATCGACCTGCTGTAGGAAGCAACAGTGATTCATCCGACCTTGACCCACGGGTACTGTCTCAATGATATCGCACTCGCTGCAATCGTAATTGACGATATTGTTAGGTCAACATGAGACCATCGTAGGAGCTGTCTATTGCGAAGCCTCATATCCAATAATGAGCGCTAAACGGTGGGCTCCTAAACGCGGTCAGATCTGCCACAGCTTGTCCCCTATCTTGCTTTTACAGAGCAGGCAAGCCTCCGACCTTCACGTTCTGTGTTGAGGTTTTTTCATCGGTTCACGCTTTGTTGACAATGAGGTCATTAGAGTTGGGACAGGATTGGAGCAAAATACGGGAAGGAATTCGACCTGTTCTTTGAATGAAACATGCCAGCTCAGAGATGAGGTGTGGTATTAGATTGTTGGTGGTTTAATTAATATGATAAATAAATAGTCCACCACACAGTTCAATTTAACATTTATTTTTTTTATTTTCAAAGAAACACGACGTCAACAAAACTGTTTACATAAATACATACAATCCAGAGGTTGTATACATCACTCCTTCCACAGATAATACAGTTCTAGGCCGTCGTAAATTGGGTCTGTGAAAACTACTTCTCTGTTTCGGATGACCGCATTATATAAACTCCATCGAAATTTCTAGAACACTTCAAAGGATTCCGACAGACATTTCTCGAACATTAACAATACTTAAACGATTGGGTATTTGACTACTTCTTGAAAATGGTTTTAAATTGTTTATTGTTACAACTTATTCACCGAGTGAAGAGATTTTTTGACGGCTGTGCATTATTTTGCGTAAAATTCAAAGTTAAAATTTAAAGAATTTAAAAGCCCGCCAAAACGCTCCTTCGCTGCCTGGCGCGCGCAACGACAGTCGTGACGTCACACGTCTGTAAACGCTGCCACTGAGAATAGAGCGTTTCCTATTACCCAAGTTTTCAACTATTTTTATTGTCTGTTGCTGGTTACTTCTTGTTATTAATGAAAGTTCGTTTTGAATATAAAATCGAAAACAATTTGTAAAAGCCTACAGCGGAAAAATATTGAACTTCAATTTGATATTGCAACAAAGTCACTTACGATTTTCTGTGAAGCTCTTTTACACCGCGAATTCGTAAAGTTAAATGTAATACGTTATTTAAGGCGAGAATTATTAGGGTTAGGGTCCTAAGTAGTGTTGCAAATTGAAAAAAAAATTTTGTTTTTTTTCAAAATTTTGAAAAAAACACATGAAAAAAAACATGGCACCGTTGTTTTTTTTCTAAATTTGGTTTTTTTTCAGAAAAACAATATATTTGATAAATTATAGTTTTATTTACATTTTACATTGTTGTTTTAAATATTACTGAATGATATAAATTATTACATAATGTTTGATAAATGTATCTCTATAGGTTACATAATATTATTCATCATCGGTGTCAGTATTAGTATCACATTCACTGGAATCAGCGCTACCAACACTAGTTTGGTCGGTGTCGGTGTTTTCACTTTCTCCTTCTGTTTCCTCTAGTTCCATCACTTCAGAAACATTTGCATTTCCTTTTCCTGGTTGTTCTTGTATTGTTCTCAGACGATTTTTAGATTTCAATTTTAAATTGTGAGCAATGTACACAATTTTGCTAGCTCTATAATTTGTCAGTCTATTCCTTTTTTTGGAATGAATGTCACTGTAAGTACTAAATGTTCTCTCAACTGCAGCCGATGTAGTTGGAAGGGTTAGAACTCTGATCGCTACTTTAGATAATCACACTCTTATACAACGAAATTATTCGGTAAGAATGAACCTTTCACTGTCACATGTAAAGCTGGACTACGTTCAAATCAGTGCTGCCAGCCTTGTTTCTTACAATATCCACAGATGGCTGCTAAAATTTCCAAAGATTGGATGTAAAAATCCGGAGATTCGCTAAACTGGAAAATCGAAACTATAATTATTGAAGAATACTTTATTTCCAAGTCTTTAAAATTCCAAATATATGTTTCATAAACTGTCTATTTCATCACTGCTGCTATGACTACTCTTTTTTCTTTAACAATACATTTCCTTTGTTGACATTCAATTTAACATATCTTCAGTAACAGGAAAATTGTAACTACGTTGTTTTATTGTACATTCTCTTATAAATCCTGATGCCCCAAATGTTAAACTGAAGCTCTTGTGATTTCGGATATCGATTACGCGCAATATTTCATCGTTGGAAGACCGTGGCATTGAGCTTGTCACTGTGGCACCGTTCATAAATACTGCGCCGTTAGTTCTGTATTACGGTCTTTTAAGTTTGAATTTAAATCTATTAACATACAAAATATGAGCTTTATTTCTTTTCAATAGTTGGTTTACGCAAACGGTTGCAAGGAAACGATTCATAATTACTGACAATTTTATGACTCGGTATCAGTATCACTATGCGCTGGCACCGTTCGTAAAAGGAAATTTTCAGTCAATGTCGCCAATACTTTCGTAATTATTGTTTTACTGAACCAGAAAAATATAGTACATTTAAAAATTAAGATAAGTACTTAGTATAAACTCTAAAACAGTCATATTAAACGATAACTGCCTTACAAAATTGAGATTTAGTAGTTGTGAAAAAAAACGTTTCAAAGTTTTTTTTTCATGTTTTTTTTTCAGGCTTGAAAAAAAACCGTTTTTTTACAACACTAGTCCTAAGGTTCAATTTGTTTTCCTTTGTCATTTTCTTTGGGTACTAGTTGCTGTTTGTTGCATCGCATAATCATTTTTTCCCGAAAATCCACCAAAACATCAATTTAATTTATTTATTTATTTTATTTTTTTTTTTTTTTCCTGAAGGCTTCACAACGTTTTGGATAACAAGCGAATTACAACCGTTTGAAACAACCTAAGAAGATTTTAAAAAGGAAACTGGACGTTATTTGCACATCATAAACAGGTTTCTTTTTTTTTTTAATATTACTTAGATATTAAAAGTAAATACTGCCTAATAGACGCAGTTATGTCAGGAAGGTAACCTGCAGTTGTATCGTCAGGTAAAAATTCCAACGAAAAGGACACAACGCGTTCCAGAACTGTTGCAAGATTAGCATGAAATTTCTACAAGTGATGTCACTTTTAAAATAAATTACATTATTCGCCGCCGTGCACCTGTATGGTAGCAATTTGTTTCAAACGCTTGTATGACGCTTTGCAACTACTATGAATTCTACGAATAAAAACATAGTAGTGCAAAAACAGCTAACAAAAACGGAAAAAATGCACGCAAAAAATATTATCCCAACCAAGGACGTTCTGAATTCCATTACCATTCTTCAATCACACAGCTATCAGGACACTACTTCTTAATTGCTTCTCTTTATGTTAATAGCAAACACTTCACAGTTTCTTCGTGTGAGATAAAGTGAAACGAGGTAGGTAAATGAATAAACAAACAAATTCAGTTTTATTGACAAAAAAGTATCATTTATCTATAAGCCCTAATCTGCAATTAAGAAAAATGTCCCACAACGTCCAATTGTTCCGAGCGTGGTGAGTGAGCGGTTAACGCTCTGGCCTCGCATCCAGGAGGACGCCGCACAGTGTGGTATTTTCTAAATCTAGAGGGACAAATGTCAGTTTTGATAATAGTCTACGCAGGCAAAATAGTTATTTATATTCAAATTAGATAAACCATATTAATCGGAACAAAGGTTTATTTTTCACGAATTCTCTCCTAACAATAGAAAAAATAGCTTGAACAATGGATCAAGCGCTGCAGTCGGCCGCGCCATTTGACTTAGCTTGGTCGATGATTACGCTGTGTTTCTGCGTGTTAGTAGTGATTTGTGTGTTTCTGTTGCTTTTGGCAATCCTCAAGGTAAATTTACGCATGCTTTTTCCGTGATACATTAGCACCATTAAAACAGAGCGAGATTATTTTTAATTAAAAAAAAAAATACTGAGCCAATTTCATGTTGAATGGCCTTTTGAAGGAAGCATCCCGGCATTCACCTGGAGTGATTTGGGGAAACCATGGAAAACCCAAATCTGGATGCCCGGACGGGGATTCGAACCGCCGTCCTCCCGAATGCGAGGCCAGAACGCTATCCGTTACACCACCACGCTCGGTACAAGAAATACCTTCATTTGTTTGCGCATATTTGCGACACCCATACAAGTTTTCTTTATTCTCAGCATGACTGCACAAATTTCGCGTACAGAATTTTTCAACGTATGGTTTGCTAACGCAAAACAATCAATCTCTAACTTTCAATTTAAATATAAATGAGTCTCAAATTGAAGCTGTTACATTTTTAAGCTCAGAAGAATAAAAGTAAGGGTTTTTCTCAATAGTCAGGCCCACAAATATGGTGTCTATTTTGGATATTTTTCCGCTGTAGGCTTTTGCAAATTGTTCTCAATTTTGTATTCAAAATGAAATTTCATTAATAACAAGAAATGACCAGCAACAAACAATAAAAATAGTTGAAAACTTGGATAATAGGAAACGCTCCTTTCCGAGCCACAGCGTTTACAGACGTGTGACACCACTCAAGCGACCACCAATCTTAGAACTTTTTCTGTCACGTGACCAGAGGTGAGAAAAGTATAATTTTTATCTCGCTTTTTTATTAAAAATAATCAACTTTTCTTTTCAAAATTGAAAAAATTGGCTTCCTGAAGCATTAATCTACGAGAATGAGTTCAATTTATCATATTTTTTTTAATACTGTCAAATAGCCAGTTGAAACATATCAATAACAATCAGAATTAATACATAATCATTTACAATCAATACAGAATGGTCAGAAATGGATATTAAAGATACTTAAACACAAAATTATTCACAGAAATCATTTTAAACTGTAACAAATTCTCCTTAAGATATCGTAACTTGCCTTAATACTTGGTAGTACTAACATTTAAGCAATTCTCTTGCACAATTCTGTTCTTAAGCATATTAAATGGCCATTTAATAATTTCTTTTCATAAAACAAAGTCTATATACATTGATTTACACGAAATTGCAAAACAAACCTACTAGTTCATATTTAACCAAACTCTAACTTGTAACGTCTAGTTTTATGACGTTGTTAAAATTAGAATAAAATAATGAGATGCATTAATTAATAAGTTAATTTGCAAAATTAATCCCGGGTAGGTGCCAAGAATGGAAGTGTTCTCTATCCGAGAGAAGCGACATTCCAATTCTGAAATACTTTAATCAAATCAATTGTAATTTTAAAATACCATTAAAAAACACAAATCTTCATCTATTCAAATGATATACTGATTGATTGGAAAGGAATTTATTGAAAGCAGGTTTTACAACACCTATTATTTTCTTTGAATATAAAATTGATTGGTTTATTGAACAGAACTGAACATTAAAAGTTTCTTTTGAACAATTTAGAGCAGTGTTTCCCAACCTTTTTTGGGTCATGTCCCACTTTTAACATTTTTTTGCCCCCATACATAATTTTTAATAAAAACAATTATTTAATTATTAAATAAATTCACATAGGATGGTCATGAAACACAATAAGTAAAATTAAAAAACATATAATGAAATACTAAAATTCAAATTCAAAAGATTTTTAATAAAGATTTATTATGGCAATTTAATGTGATCCTTGCCCCCCTAAAAAAACCAAATTGCCCCCCTGTGGGGCGTGGGCCCCACGTTGGGAAACACTGATTTAGAGCATGATTCTCATCTCAGAGCGTTGCCTAGGGTTGAATGACGCAAGAGTGTCTATACATCGTCGGCGTTCTTTACCGTTGATCAGCTGGGTGCAGGGTCACTTGGCGAGTTGGCTCCCCGCAGGTAGTGGAGTAACCTGTCCGGCGATCTCCCTGTGTGCGCCGGTGCTGCTGGCCAAAAACAGAATGTCGTCACTCCCGCGTGTTCGCTCCGTTGAAAACTTGCAGGCTCCCGAGTTTTAGCAAACGCGGGAAATTTCAGCGAGTCACAGCGTTTGGCGGGTCTTCCACGATCTCCATTGGCGCTCCTCATGCAACATAAAAAACTTATGGTTTCTAAAAGTTCGTAACACAGTTTGATTTGCTGGTTCCCAACAGAGGTGCCCCACAACCTGACTTTTTCTCCGAAGCATCGTTTCTCTAGTTTCAACTTTCTACTGTACCAGGAAATCCTCATTTCGGCATAGTCCCTATACTGTCCTTTGAATTTCATTGAATGCGTAAAGCTTTTAACTTTACAGCCTGCCATAAATCGTTCGGTCTTTCAGCGCAGGTATGAGTCACCTGGCTCTCGCCGATGCCAAAGAAACGTGGAATTCACATGCATAAATTTACCGTCACCAAGGGATATTACAAACTAATACAATTGGTTTATAAAATACCATTCCATTTAAGTTTAGGTTTGAGGGCTGTTACAGTGGACTTCCATCACATTGTCGCTTACTCGGGTTTTTCCGTCCTTCAACCACTTTTCGTAGATGCTCAGTACAGTATCAAGTGAACAGCCGACTAGCTTCGCCGTTTCCGAGGTGCTCGTACCCAACCGTTTGTCAATTTCACTTATATCATTCGATTTTCCCATTTGCGAGAAGTATCGTCCCCATGCGTCTATGCTCCGCACGACCTATCCGCAACGCCAGAAGACGGCATTCAATCTCGCGGGGTGCAGTGGTAATAATGTTTTGGCTCATCAGAGTAATGTTTAGGAAAGGACGCACTCGAGATTAGTAGGTTTGGTTGCAGTAGTGATCAGCAAAATTTTCCTTTCAGATAACCATTTTAAACGATAGCCTGATATTTTCACTAGTTGATTATGCATATATCACTATTATTCAGAACCAAGTATCGAATAAAAGCAATTGCTACTTCCGTTTACCTTTTTACTGAATAATATTTGAGCATGAAGTTTAATTGCGTAATCGTTGTGTTAATAGAGAATCTGTTAAGATCCTGTAGTGGTAAATAAAATTCACTAAACGAATGAAACTTATTTTCAAATGGGAAATTATTTTACTTTAAAGATATATGCATGGGAACTATGGATTTATTTAGTGGCATCTAGCATAGGAAGTATGAAATTTGTTTTTCTGTTAAAAAAATTACAACGCAAACAAAATTATCAGATATGATTTATAACCTGATTATGTCAGGTGTGTTGGTTTCGCTACGAAATAATATTTGATTCACAAATTCCATGAAATGTGCTCATTTTTATAAAATCTTTTTGAAAATTCGCAATAATTTTTTCCTGATAACTGGTGAAACAAAAGTAATTATTTTCTGCACTTGGTTAATCTCAGAACTTTTTGTGGGGGAAATGATTCTAAGCATCCCCATTCGTTTTGGCAAAACGCAATCATTCATAGCCTATAGAAATTCGGACAAAACGCAATTATCCATCGCCTATAAAAATTCGTATTTTTGATGGGTACGTTTTTGGGATTTTAATTTTAGCAGTCAAAATACAACTTCATAAATGTCATCGCATTAGAGGCATGCCTTGAAGAAACCATGTATTATTTGATTATTGTAGGCCACCTCTTCCACAGTTGTTTGTTAAATTAATAATTATTCTCTAATAATTACGCCAGTACAACTGTTTTTGGTAATATTTATTTGATGGACGCGTTTCGCCTCACGTCGAGGTATCTTCAGCGTACAAAACTGTCCTTCAAAGTGCATTCATAAGATGCCGATTTTGTAAAAACTGAGTAAATATGTACAATAAAGTAAACAGCATGCTGGTTGAAGTCACAGGCGACCAACAACCACACCTTAAAACAGATATGTAAAATGTAAATGATAATATGAATCTACCTCATTACATCTATGTAAACAAGACGTTCTGCTTGATAATTCAAAACTGATATGTAAATATAAGTCATCTTTATGCTTCCTATGTATAAGAAAAATTTCGTTATATGTAAAAAACCAATTATGTAAAAATATCACAAATTACAGAAAACATTGTACGCTGAAGATACCTCGACAAGAGGCGTAACGCGTCCATCAAATAAATATTATCCAAAACAGTTGTACTGGCGTAATTAGAGAATAATTATCAATTTATTTTTGCTAACGAAATCAGCCCACTGATCGTTTTAGTGGTAGATTCTTATATATCCATAAACTTTGTTGCCTCTTAACGTTTTTTTCATCTTTTATTTTAAGGTGTAAAGCAATCAAAGGTTGTAATTTTTTAATTCTTCTATAATCTATAATACTGCTTAGTGAATCGATGATTTGTGGATCCTATTATCTAATTGAATGATACGCAGTGAAGCCACGTCAGATATTAGATATGTTTTTAATGATACGGCACGTTATAGCTCATATTTTATGTTGGACGTACAAAATTTTTATCGCACTCATTTCCTTCATGATCGACAGCAGCAATTTTCCACTCATAGTAGGCACAGCTTGAATGTTCCGATCCTTATTCTGTAAGAGTGAGTTTATCCTACCATTCGACATTTCTGAGGGGAAAAAAATCCCGCTAGCGAGTTTCAGCATCTTTTGAAGTAATTCGTTTTCCATTTGATAGCTTGATTCCCAACAAATTCCGATACGTACAGAACATTAACGATTAAGATAAAAATATTTAAATCCAATAAGGAGTCTAAATATGAACATATGTAATTTGGCTCAGTTGTTTCAGCTGAATGGATAAATTAGTAGCACTATCAGATGAGAAAAAACGAGTTGTCGGCTACTGGTTTCTCATTAACAATAAGGAAACACTTTCTCGCGGTTACTTTTAAATATCTTACAAATAAATAATTATGAGCAAATCTTCATTTCAATTTTTAAAATTCCAATTAGTAAACACAAAGTGTTTCTCATTTTATTGCACAGATATTTTAATCGATAACTGACAAAATTTACATACTTTTCAGATTTTTTAAGAGTTAAATTAGTTCGCTGAGTAGAGAACTCAAACATAATACATAGTGTTCCACAAAACAACTTTTCTTTTTTCTGAGCAAAGAATTGATTCCTACCGCAATTTTTGCAATTATTTAAATCAGTTTTTAGATGTTTCCAATAAGGCACAGTTTTTAAGTTATTGGAGTTTTAATTTTTTTTAAGTATTCACACAGTTTTAAGATTAAGAATTTTCTTTAATTGAATAACTGAAGATAACTGCATGCATAAATCATTATTTCAGAGAGTTGTGGTTTTTGTATGTCACACAACATTCTTAACTCATTTCATTTGAACAAGATTGTGTAGAACTTTCTAGTTTTTTTCTGTTCTTTCTTTATTGTCAAATAACGATCGAACAGTAATCTGACAGCAAAAAAGGCATTAGATTTCCTTCATACCGCTTCTACATAATGTTTGAATGTCTTTATGAAACCTTTCATCAGATTCACCACTGGAAGGAAAGTAATCCAGCTGCGAGTTCAGAAAATGCACAACTAGGGACATGCGGCAGCCAAATTCTTGACATGCTTAACCATTTAATTAAGGATCCCACCGTTTTTCTCCCCGCAACAATTTTATTATGAAGAAGGTAAATGCTTACTTTTCAGTACTCACTGTCGATGCTGTCATCGTGGTGCAAGGTTTGGCCAGAGGCAACTTGCCTTCTGTTACCGGGGGACGCCGGACGTTACAAAATATAACGCCGCTCGTGGAGGCACCTTGCTTGTCCCCCAGCGCCCCCCGGCTCCGTCGAGTCCCGATCAAGCTTCATGAGGACTTCAAAGCCACCAAAAGGTTCTCCAAGCAATGAAAGAATGGTGGCCAGCGAGAACAGAGTGCAACATGATTGCGAGTGGATCAAACCAAAAGAGAGTCTACCACCTGGGTCTGAACAACCATGACCCATATCGACGTCATTAAACAGGCTTCGAGTTGGAGTTGGCCGCTGCAAAGATACTCTTGCTACCTGAGGATACCTGGAAGAACAGCCAGATACCACATGCTCGTGCGGGGAGAGAGAAACCATGGTACATCTGCTGTCCTATCCACAACTCGGAATAAAAGTATCTCAACTTGACATCCAATCAGCTACTGACAAAGCCATCGTATTGCCGGAAAAATTACCACATATCTGATGTTGTCATTGACACGAGAAGAAGAAGAAGTGCTCACTGTGATATTATAATAAAGGTTTTCAACTGTAACAGGCGGCTAGGGAAGCACAGCACTTGCGATGGTACGGTGTAGAGCTAGAGTATAGTCGACCCCAGAGGAGACGCTCCCTCGCATTCCGCGCCACCCCATAATATGTCTTGGCGCTCTAATTATTCTAATTCGTCAATTCCTTGTAGGTCTGAGCTCTTCTTCTTACCAGGAATTTTCTTGAAACTTTTTGAAACATGTTCCTATTTTCTTTTCTAGACATGTTAGACATTTTTGAAAATCTGGATCTTTCTAAGATACTTTAAGTTAGGGCCAAACAAAAATGCATTCCTTTATGTTTGCTGATGACAAACGAGGAAATATTTTCAAAAGTACCTCAAACTCTTATTGCAGCATCAATGGCGAGAGTATCTCACATTTGACTTTCTTCTTTTTCTTTTAACTGCTTTACGTCTCTCAACAGCGAGGTCTTTAGAGACGGGAAAGGATGGGGGCAAGGAATGGGAAGGAATTGGGCCATGGCCATTTTAAGGAAGCATCCCGGCATTTGCCTGGAGTGATTTGGGAAACCATGGGAAACCCAAATCTGAATGTCCGGACGGGGATTCGAACCGCCGTCCTCCCGAATGCGAGGCCGAACGCTATCCGTTACACCACCACGCTCGGTGGCTTTTTTCTTAATTTGCTTCATTTCTGTATGCGTTGTGGATGGAAGTCTTATGAGTAATAGGCCGAGCATCAGTCTGTCGACCTTGACTCTGCAAGGTTGCTCCCAGCCAACGCTCGGGCTCTAGTCGCGGGGACCCTGTGTGCCGTCGATCTCGCTGGCCGGACGCCAGCTCAGCCGGTGGTGATCCCATTATGTCGTCCCACTGCGTGCCGCCGTGACACTTGTTACGCAAGGCGAAGCCGCACCAACAGCTCGCTGCGGGCGTCACAACCAGCAGCTGTCACAGCCTTATAACACTTCCACTCCGCCAGTCCAAACACAGCTGGGACGGCGGCAGCTCAGTGGGAGACATTCTCACCGCTAGGGCCTGCAGTTAGTCTGTCTAAAGTGTTACCATAAAAGATCTAAATACTTGTATTTTACCTCTGTACTCCCAAATCAAGCAACCGCTTCCACATATAGATACAACCTTATTGTAAGAAAACAGAACATATGGTCCAGCGGTATATCCAAACCGAGCGCGGTGAGTGAGCGGTAACGCTCTGGTCTCGCATTCTGGAGGACACGCTTTTCAATGCCTGTCCGACCATCCAGATTTGGGTTTTCCATAACTTCCCGAAATCACTCCGGGGAAATGACGGGATGGTTGCTTCGAAAAGCCAAATTCCTTCCAGTTCCTTGCCTCCAGTCCTTTCTCGCCTCTACTGACCGCGACACTGACGAGGTGTCAAGCCATAAGTAAGAAAATAGTGTACCCAAACCAAACATTACAATGGTTTGTCTAAATTTTTCTCGTTAAATAAATTTAGACAAAAGTAAGTAATATTCCCTTTTCGACGAGACAACTGCATTCATGGTGTAAATGGAATTTATATAGTTAGTATTCAAATCCTGTTTTCATTCGTTGAAATCGCACAGTAAAATCTTTCGAACAGATGTTTTATCAACGAAAATATTCATTATGAAAAAGGAAAGAGAGAGATTACTTCACTTTAACCATATACCTAGAAACAAGGTATGGGTGGTCTAAAAGGCTGTTAAAAAAAATCGATATTATGTGACAGTGGCTCTAAAATCTGTTGCATATCTCACACGTCTGCTATTAATAATTGTTTACTATCCACATCTTATTTTCAATTTTAATACTTCAATTTCATATTCTAACTTTTGAAACAAGAATGCCATTTCACAAACTATACCTCATACGGCACGTGTAAGGGAGTCTAGAGTAGACAGAAAGCTGATTCTTTATCATCAAAGTTTTAGTTCAGTCAGTTCATAAGCAAGGGTCACAAACTAAAAAAAGGAATTTATGATATGAATGTGTGACAAGCGGTAGAGAATATAACTCGTAGTAGCTAATATTTCGGGTAGCTAAGAACAAAAGGAACAAAAGATATAACCTCTCTTTGTGGTTTGTGCCTTTGTACATAGAAGCATGAGCAAATATGTATAATAATTGTGTAAAAACACAGTCCGACATAAACAATACAAATTATTTTCTGATTTTGATTCAGAAGCATGGATTGCAAAGAGATGACAATCATAAATAGTTGCTGTAGTGGTAAACTGGAAAAAGGTTTACAATTTAGCTCTAATCAAGAAATAGGTAGACGTCAAAATCATAAAGTTTCACTTTTAAATTGCCATTTAGAAGACATTAATTATTCACCTTGCAATATCATGAAAGGAATATTTCATTTTGTTAGTTTCGGTTAAGCACATAACTTAAACCTTGAATACTTTTAAATAATAGATGCACAAAGTCACCATATCTTATTCGGTAACAACATTTTTAAACAATGAAAAGTTTCATTCATAAAGGATTTCTTTATTTCACTAGCACTAGTTAAAATATTACTGAGACAAATACTATAATAGTAGAAACTGATGCAATGCGATGAAATAAGGGTTTCTGTCAATAAAAAAATAAAAACCTGGCTTGTGAAGCAGAGCTTGGTTTAATCTAGGGAAACTACAGGTACTTAACGCAGGAAAAATAAACCTTATTATCCTTGGACAAGGTATAGATATTGAAAATGAAATAAGAGGAAACCTACAGTTATATATTCCGGTGATTTATGGATCAAAACACTAATGCAACTAAAAAAATAAAAAAAATCAGGAGCATACTGGGACTATCCATAAATTTCACAATTATTTTTCTATAACAGACTGTTATGAAAATTATATTGTGTAAATGATGCTTTAAGTGTGATGTTTTGCTTCAAAAGATTGCTTTCATAATCTCTTACTTGCGATTAGCTGTTGCTGTGAATTAGCTTCCAGATTGATTACATCTGTCAGCGCCGAAATACACAGTGACGTACGCAGCAATCAGCTGTCGGAGATTCGTCTGGGTCATTACTCGTCTTCTCCATAAACATCTATCACACAGGTAAGTTAAAATCTTGTAGATTGCAAGCTAACATAAACAGTGTGAATGGAATACCTAACAATGGGTGGTCTATAAATGTCTTACGATCTAAAATACGTATATAGTGAAAAATTAAGTCCAGAATTCTCCTCACAACGTTGGAAAAATTTATTACTCTTGAACGAATTTTGGAAATGATGAGTGAGGAAAGAGGTTTGTGGATGAAGCTTACAGTAAGAAGAAACAGGCTGGTTGGTCATATTTTGAGACATGTTGGTTTGGTTTTTTTTGTTGGTGGAGGGAACAGTCGAGGGTAAGAACAGTAGAGGAAGACAAAGATTAGAATATATGAAGCAGAAAATTGAGGACGTGGATTGTAAGGGGTATGTAGAGATGAAGAGGTTGCCACTAGATAGGAAGGGTTGCAGGATTACATCAAACCAGTCGAAAAACTGACGACAGCAAAAAAAAACAAAGCTGTTATTTACTTTTGATCATTTGTGAATTATATTAATTGTCATAGTTGAAATTCCTCGAATTAATTACCTGATAAGTCGTACATTAAACATTATCAGTACTGTAAAATTTGCTAAAGTGGCTTACATATTTAGACTAACAAATATTTTGTCTGCGGGAACTAAGAAAATGTTACATACTGTATATTCATTTACAGTTCCACTCAATTTAATGTATTCAGTTATAACTGTAAAGAATACGTCCATGGCCTTTTGAAGGAACAATCACCCGGGATGATCTCAGAAAAACTTTAAAAAAAAACGAAAAATAGATGTTTGGGATGATTGAATCAAAGTTCTCTCGAATCCCGGGTCAGAACATTAACCGTCCACCCACCAAGTCTCGTTATCATATCTAGAATTTTCCATCCCGTCCACATCCTGCAACATTAAAGTCTACACAACCTAAGAGAGCATTGTAATTTGCAATCTGTCAGCTCTACGGAAATGTGATTTCTGTTTCTGTAGTTTCCAAGTATTTGCCTAGCCGTAGGTAAAAATGGTCTATGGTCTATGCGCGTGAGCCGAGATTTGAAACCTCCCAGTTGTAACTAAAGAGTTAGATCACACTACCTTATGTTGTGAAAATGTAGGAGTGATGACTCGATTGAAAAATCTAATACTGGGGTGTTTCCAGAACCTTCTAGCAGGGAGAAACTGAATTAGTTCAGCCGGTAACTTAAAGAATCAACATTTGTTTAACGGATTAGGAAAAATCTAATACCGGGAAGGTTTCAGAACCTTATAGTAGGCAGAAACTGAATTAGTTCAGCCGGAAACATAAAGAAACATTTGTTTAACGTCTTAGAAGAAAATATTTTCGTAAAAATTGGAAGGATGATACAACGGTTATCTTAAAGCGTTCCCTAGTTCAATAAAGACAGCTGGAAACAGTATGCAGGAGAATTTCGGGTGACAAGTGACATAATAAAAACTATGTTTAAGGAGATGCAATGAAACGAGAGTAACCGCAAGAGGTTAATAAATTCTAAACATCATATTGCCCATGGAGTACAGAAATGATTAATATTCATATAAAATCCAGCTTAGTTCCTGCGCTACCACATTACAATTGAACTGAGGTGCCTCTGTATATTGATATGTCACTTGTTTTATACGTCCCGCTTTCACGAGAGCAAACTAATTTCATCGCCTACTACCTGAGTCTGCCTTAATTACTTCCTTCAGTCATTAGCCTCGCGGTAGATCGATATAGCAGACTTGTTTTAGACAGTTATTGTAATAAGGCCGAGTTACCTGACATCTCACTCAACGAACGCTGTCATTTTCAGATTTTCTCCAAGTTATTTTAAATTAACTGGACTTATCGTTGATGCCGAACACGGAATTTAAAACTACCTTAGCACGTTGCTGGGAAAGAAAGATTTTTAATTATGTATCTATGGTGAATGAGCGATTATCATCTCTTTTTCTTAATGCATGACTGATCGTTTTCTATCACTGCAAATGCCTCCAGTATTTGAAATCGATTAATTTATTGCAAAAAGTAATTCCAAGGTTGAAAGCAGGAGCATAAGAAGAGTAATGATATTGAAAGAACAGAGTCACAACATATTTTTAAAGTGACCGTGAATGCGATAAAAATTGAAGAAACATTTTCAAAGAGATAATAAAATCGAGACATACGAACTCAAAACTGAATTGTCAAAAAGAACTCAGTATGATAAAAGAAATATCTGGGAAAATGGGTACAAAACGCTAATTCTTGCAGCATTAAATAAAAAGGTTTCAATCCCAGTGAGAAAAGGGAAGACAAGGAACAACACAGTCACACCCAATCCATTCAGGAACCTAGACACAAACACTCCAGTAACACTAACGTATCAACCAAAAAAAAAGGAGTATGACATGCTCAAAGAAGTACACACAAAGATTAACAAGCATATTTTAAACACGGAATACAAATATTTTTCTGATAACACATAAGCCAATATAAAACCGAATTAGAACCCTCCAAAATTTCAAAACTCTGGTGTATATCAGTTGATATGTCAGAAATGCGATGCAGTATACACCAGCCAAACAGAAATACACTTCCTGACAGGGTACAAAGAACATTTAAAGAGGGTTGAAGTATAGTAACCATTCCCCCTGTGCTGAATATCTTTCAGATAACGACCATCCCCCTACAGAGATAAAGCCAGACCCGAAAATCCTCACAGTCAACAACTCTAAACACAACATTACAACTTTAGAAGAAAGTTATCAAATGCAAAATACAATAACCACAGGAAAACATGTATTCAACGAACAAGTAAACTTAACGAATCAAATGTTATTAAAATACAAAAAAAAACTCACACAAAACAGCATAAATACTGTACAATATTGGAATTAGCATTGTGGCTGAAGACCTATTACACCTCACCACAGAAATATACTTCATTTCCTTGCTGTCAGAGTAGCGACGTGTACTAGTTTTAAATTCCAACATTTTGCTAGATCTATTTCAATGTAATTCCAAGTGAACTACAATACATAAAAAAATGTTTTAACAAATCTATAAACTGCAAAAATACTTCAGAAAACATTTTATGGCAGGAGATACCACGATGAATTGCTAAGAAGAAGCAATTTTTCTACCGAATGTGCCTTGTAAATTTGTGTTTATTTTGGAAGCCAATTAAAATGTATCTTAATCTTTCTCATTTGAAATAGCTTTATCACCTCAGGTAAGAAAGTCAATCACTGTAAAGGGGAGTAATATTAAGTTGGCAATCGTTTAAGCCCGCAATTTTAAAATCTACTGAACTTCAATCCTAGAAACATTACACACATTTCATGACGAGCTCTGTGATAGGACTCAGTTAGTTATGAGTAATACAAATAAAATTTCATCTTTTTAGCAATTAAAGAAAAAAAATCCCTTATGGATTTGCGCTTTGTCAACGTCGAGATCTGTGCGGGAAAAGATTGGGGGTAAAGCTTCTTCTTAGCAATTCGTCGTTGCATGCGAGGAAATTCGGCCATGGCCTTGTTAAAGAACCATCCCAGCATCCGCCTGGGATAAACGAGACGGTTACACCACACACTAGAAAACCCCACCAAAACCGTGTTAAGGAAGCGTTCATAAACTACGTAGCTCCATTTGGCCTCCTGCGAAACCCCCCTCACGCCTCACGTGGCATTTGCCTCTAAACCCCTTCCCGGGTGACACGCAGCTTTTTTCCCTATTCATTCCAGAAGACATTTTGTACTGTTTTCTCTTTTTTTAATTTGATTTAATTGCAATGGAGCACAGGCTCCGGTGGCAATTTCCCTACACATCCAACTTCCCCCTATCCTTCACCCACCTACATTTGCCCTCTACAAATTTTAACTTTAAATTCTTTTAACGTTTTCGGTAAGTTATTCATCATTCCCCTCGGTAACTCATTCCAATCCCTGACACCCTTACCTAAAAAAGAAAATCTTCCCACACCCTTGTGCCTGAAATCGAGTGCCAGCTTGTGGTCATGGTCATCTTTTACCCTCCATGAACTACTTTTCATACCTACCTGCAATATCTTTCCACGCCTCATCGCCAGTATATGCCCTGTACACTCCCATGACCCTCCTCCTCAAAATAATACATAAGAAAAAGACGGAAATACATATTCCCACGCTGTTCTGTTTTCTGACCCTGATTTTAACTGTGACAAACAAAATGAATGGAAAGCTACGTGGCTTGGCTCGGAATCCACCCCGCCCACCACGTAGCCTAGCGTAGCTATCTACTCAACCCCTCCCCACCTCCCTCGCACCCTCAGGACGCTTTATAATTGCTGGACGTCTAAGTATTTAGCCGTAAATATGAGTAAAATTTTATACTTCAGATAGCTAAAAACATCTAGAAATAAGAGTTATTTTCTGTTTGATTACTCCAACCCTGTATCAACTTCATTGCTGTTTTTTAATCATTCCTCAAACATCTTATTACTATACGGGTGGTAAGATTTTTATTCAGTCATCCAATACATTTCACATTGATTACTGGAGATTAGTCTGATTATGCGTATCCCCATGTTTAAGAGGCCTGATTAAATGAATATTTTCACTACCACATTAATTTAATCCTTCCGGGCAGCAAATGCGCCTATCTTCCCATCTTTGAGAGAAGCAAATCTCCACTCCTGATGCCAAGAGACTTATAAAACTTTTCTTCGCTCCCTTTTTGTTACTTCGAGGATGTTTTAGAATTTAGAGCAATAGTAATTGTCTTTGAAAGTGGTAGCTACAAACTAAAAATTGTTTTTGTATCGAATAAAACAACTCTAAACTATCTTCCACAAAGTTTACTGGTGATCTCTCTTGCTTGTTAAACCTCCTGTACACTGAAACTTCACAAGTCACCAGTCTAATACACTGTTGCTATCTATCATGATAATCTTCAAGTTACAGCAGTGAAAGAGAGCTATTTGTGTTTCATTCCGTTCAAGGTTCATTTCTTCGCTGTTAATCTCCTACATTAGCACCTAGGTTCATAAGGGACAGAAATTTTAGTTCTAAGTAAAGGCAAGCAAAATTAAATCTCATTTCACATCAGCTACGAGAGTAAATATTTAACTTACTACAGAGTATATTCCTGACAAACTCTTATTTCAGAGAATATAAGCCCAGATTTCGATCAGGGCAACTAGATTTCTTTTAAACTACATTTATCCTTGGCATTTTCGCTATTCGGCTGCGCACTGTCCAGTAAAGATGAGCGACATATCAAAAGAGATCTATACTAAATTTGTAAAAACATAACGGAAATTTTTTTTGTGTAACTTTTCGTTTTTTGTTTTGTTTTTTTTCTCTCTTCTTCTTCATCTTTTCGCGGAAAACTGATAGCTACATCAGGAAACTATGATCATTTTTTCTTTGATTTTAAATATCCTCCACTAATTTCATACATTCTTATTTGTCTGCTTCTTGTGCTGGTAAAATTTCGCCTCAAACATTTTGCAAAGAACGGGGACTGAGAGTGAGCACGATTTAACTGAAAAGAATTATTCCTCATAAATGAATTACACTAATATATTTTCATGTTCTCGACCAATGAATGACAGTAAAAGGGCTACAGTTTGTGGATTCGCCACGACATCGGAAGAGGGAGAGAAACAAGAGCTGACCAGCGGATGAAGGTTCTGTGTTCCCGTTAGTTCGAGATGCCTGTTTGGGAATGGTGGACATTGGTTGAGGATGATGGTGGCGTGTGTTTTTAACGGAAGGGGAAATGAACTGTTGTTAATTTTATCGATGAAGTGTTATTATGTAAAGTGTTACTGTCTTATGCAGGTTTTCATGTGTATGTTTTTTCGCAAGTTGGTACGATTAATGATTTATAATAAAGTTTTGTTGTTAAAAAAAAATAACGAAAATGAGATTATTTCTTTTTCTTAGGTGAATTACACGCCACAGATGAAATCTTAGCTTAATTTTTTGCTATGTGAATATCGAATTTTCTGCCTGGATTACTTTAATGTCAATCAGACAAAAAAATCTATCGTACTCACATTCGTCCTCGGGGGCAGAAGCTAATTCTGCAATATTTTTAGTAAGAAAATAAGAAAGACAACAGATATATAAGAACAAAATAATCTGAGATAGAGTATATCAGGACGCATAAGATTGTCACAGCAGAATAATATATTTTCTCTCGTTTAAGATAGTTGAGGATCTCTGATAACAATCAGCAAGTACTTATGTTCTTAATACTGTGACTATTTTAACAGAGATTTTGTAGGACGATAAAATGAATTCAATATATTTTTATATTCTTTCTGTAACCCAGTTTTTGTTGAGTAACTCATGTTCAATAAGGATTTTTATTTTTCTCATACACAATTCCACACTGATAATACGTAAATAATTCTGGCTCAATGGACATTTTTATTATCACTATAGTCCCTAACATTATAGAAGATATATTGTGAATATTAGAAACTCTTACTTTGTTCGTGTACGATTCTGGACAGGAGTTTAGTGAAAAATTCAAGTTCAAAAGAGATTTTTGATATCTTCAAATAGGTTAAATATTTTAATCTTGCAAAATTTATTAATCTGTTCCAAAGAAACTAGAAACTTTGCTTCATATGATGAGTCTTGGTCTCAGTGACGATTTTCTGACGAAAAAATGTCTTCAGATGTATGGAAACAATTAATTGTGACAGACGGAATCCTAAAGAATTGGCTGAAAGAGGACAGTAGTACAGGACACAAATTTGCCATTCGATTTAAAACTAGATTTAAACAGGAAAGGCAAAGATTTACGACGTAGTGAACCGAAAATTGCAATAGATATAAAGCGAATCGTTCATTAACAAGCGATTCACCGTGACGACAGTAATATTTTTCAAATACATAACCATCATATTGGAAAATATCAAAATGGCTTCAAGGGAACTAAAAAATACTAATACCATTAAATATCAACAAACTAAAATTTTGAAGGCAGTAAGCTTTATCTACATTGTATATAGTGGCAGTTAAACTTGTGTATAATTGTATGCTAAAAAGTAATGTCACTGAAATTATGCATCAAATACGCTAATCATATCAGTAACCAACCGGCTCACTACAGTACTCCTCCAATGCCTTTCCAAGAAATGTGTGTTATTGGTCTTTCGCTTTTGCGTACAAAATCTTACGACAATGATTCCCATACACACACCAATAAACTTATATAGCACTTGATCCTTGCATCAGAGTAAAAGAAGTAATACCAAATGTTGTCGGCCAGCAGAGAAATATTTCATTCGCTAATTTTACACAATATGTTAGTAGAATGAAGACTTCTCTAGTCCGGGTTGATGAATTCTTCGATTGCCGATACTCGGTCACTGATAAGTCCCCATTACCGTCAATGGAGTTGCGGTGATAAAAATGAAACAGGTTGAAGTCACGGAGGAAAGTCACCGGAGGTGGATCAATCTTTCGGAACCCGGAAATTGTGATTGATGCCTCGTCTGTGCCGGTTGCAGAAGGAGAAATCTGATTCACACCACAGTGAGGGCACGAGCCGATTCGTCATAGACATGTCACATTCTATATGTCAAAGTTGGAAAACCTGCAAAAGTTATTGAGCCAAGGTAAAACTACATAAAATCGAACACCCTATTAATCATTTCCTCGACGTTCAGAGAGAGTGGCCTCGCATTAGGGAAGACGTAGGTTCGAATCCTCGTCCGGGCATCCAGATTTGGATTTTCCATGGTTTCTCCAAATATCTCCAGGCGAATGTCGGGATGCTTCCTTCAAAAGTCCATGGCTGAATTCCTTCCCATTTCTATAATCCTATACCGCCTCTAACAACCTCGACGTCAACGAATCGTAAAGCAATAAGTAAAAAAAAAATTCAGAAACAGGAATATGCGAATAGCAGAATGTTGGTCTGTATGATTTATAGGGTGCTTTTATTTCCAGCATGGAACTACCTTTCAGTAAGAATGAAGCCAGATGTCTTTACTATTTTATTGACTTAGGGAGAAATCTGTAATTAACACGTCACTCTTCCTTGTCCGTAATCTTACAATCCCGTATTATTTTTCGATCTTAGCTGCTAATAAAATAGCAGACCCAAAATTTATGGCTACACCAGTATGCCTACATTTAATAAAATATATTTGGATCTCATTTATTTGTATGACAGCTTACATTTGCGTCTTATAAATAATGGAGACAAAAATTCAATGGCCAAAATAGTAAAAGAAAATTCTAAGCAGTATTCCGTTTCGGTTATATTTAATTTTAATTTAATTTAATTTAATTGCAATGGAGCACACGCTCCGGTGGCAATTTCCCTACACCCCCATCTTCCCCCTATCCTGCACCCACCTACATTTGCCCTCTACAAATTTTATCTTAAAATTCTTTCAACGTTTTCGGTAAATTATTCATCATTTCTCTTGGTAAATCATTCCAATCCCTGACACCCTTACCTAAACAAGAGAATCTT
The DNA here is from genome assembly GCA_031002005.1 of Vandiemenella viatica. Classification (NCBI taxonomy): domain Eukaryota; kingdom Metazoa; phylum Arthropoda; class Insecta; order Orthoptera; family Morabidae; genus Vandiemenella; species Vandiemenella viatica. The sequence goes on from CM061920.1 coordinate 193,552,563, forward strand.
CCCACACCCTTGTGTCTGAAATCCAGTGCCAGCTTGATGTCATGGTCATCTTTTCCCTTCCATGCACTACTTTGCATACTAATTGCAATATCTTTCCATGCCTCATCGCCAGTATAGGCCCTGTACACTCCCATGACCCTCCTCATCCTCCTTCTGTCTTGCAATGAATCCCATTTCAGCTCCTTTATCATATCAGTCACTGATTGCATTGTGCGATAATTTCCATAAACAAATCTAGGAGTCCTTTGTTGCACCCTCTCTCTGTATTTGATACGTAAAATGAGGGTCCCATACTACATTACTAATTCCAGCAATGGTCTGACCAAAGTTATGTAACCCCACTCCCTCACTTTTCTCGTACATCCCCTCAACACTCTCTCCAACAAGTGCAGAATTTTGAAACCATTTCCTACCACCTGCCCAGTTAAGCTTGTTATCAAATGTAATGTTATGCAGTACGCTAAATACGAGTATTTTCTTGTCAGTGTTATCTTAAAAACTCTCCCAAAGGCAAAATCCATAGTTTTCTTTCATTTTAAGCGGAGATGATCGATAGCAGAGCTAAAAAATCAATTAATAAGGTAGTACTTCAAAGAGCAACTGTAAACACCAAAGGGTGCGCAAAATTAAACATTGTTGAACAAGAATTGTAATCATTCAGAAAGTGCAATTAAAACAATGATTTCTGTTTGGCTGTTTCTCAGCGAAATTATTAGTGTTATTCGTGTTTATAATGGTTACTACACTTAGAAGCTTCTTCTAAATAATTCAAATTTTAGGAGAGCGATAAGACAGAATGTTTTTCGATTAAGCAGACCAAAATTACATTTCAATCACAAAAGCCCCAAGACTCGACAAAAAAGTACAAAGATTGTATCAATCTGTCTCGCAGATACAGAGAAACAGCTAAATGATCGTTGAAACCGTTTTCAGACAGCAAAATGTAAATATTCATTCGGAACAAAACTTGGCACTTGGCTGTTTACATAAAACATAATGGTTGCATTTTAAATAAGCTCTAATTGTTTTTTTGTATGAAATTTTACTTAGTAAAATATGTCAACCGCTTGGTGCTGCTTTCGTTTGTTTCTGTTTTTTAATAGTTCGTCTCTGATGACGAGGTATCGACGCCAGACGTGTACCATCGAGGCATCCCCAAACTCAAAACAAGTCTGCTGCAATATTTCGACAGAAATATTAGACAGATTTTACAATTAGTTGCAGCATGCATCATGCATAGTTGTTATCACCCTTGTCCGACTAACATGAAAGATTCAATATAAAAGCATCTTTTCTCACGAACGTTAAATTTAAAAAAAAAAAAAAAAAAAAAAAAAAAAACCAACAACAAAAAAATGTTTGCAAGTATTTCTCAAAATATTGCTACAAATTTAATTATGTTACTGGATGAAAAACATAAAATCCAAGGCAGAACTTAGTAAAAATTCTTATTATTATTATTATTATGCAATAATAGATTTCAAGAAACTTTAATGCATCGATGCCTCTGTTGCAACATTAATGCTGAGAACTAGCCACTTAGGATGTTATGTACCAGAATCAGAGTCTCCTAAATAATGACTACAGTTCTGATCACTTGCATCGAGAACGAACTACTGCTCACGGAACAGTTACAAAGTAAATTTAAGAGTTCCAGTTTTGTAGCACACAAATATACAAGGTTAATTTAAAATCTACTCTAACGTTCGCCTATTTATACACAGCCGACGAATTCAGTTGTCTTATCATTAATATTCACGAGTTATACATTTCACAAACTGCAAAAAAAAAAAAAAAAAAAAAAAAAAAAAAAAAAAAAAAAAAAAAAAAAAAAAAAAACCAACAATTCTTAAGTTGAGCATTATGGCAAGAGATTTCCTCCGCAACAAATCTCTCTAGTTGCAATAATGTTCCATATCTAGCATACTGAAAGACTACCATGGCGTTGAGCCATTTCTCTACTAAAGTAAATTTGTCTGATCTTAAGATATGGTTACAACATTTAGATTTTCGGTGCCTCTGTTGTGGCAAAGCCTATACTCTGAAGTGAAATGCGAAACATGGTGCGCATCATACTAGCAGAGCGAAGTATGTCAAACTCTTTAGCCGCAGCGGAATTTGAACCATGGATCATCAAATTATCGCAGAATGCAACCAGTAACGGATATGATAAAAGAGCTGGAATGGGATTCATTGCAAGACAGGAGGTGGGTGAAGAGAGTCATGGGAGTGTACAAGGCGTGTATTGGCGACGAGGCATGGAAAAATATTGGTGTAGGTATGAAAAGTAGTGCATGGAAGTGAAAAGATGACCATGACCACAAGCTGGCACTCGATTTCAGGCACAAGGGTGTGGGAAGATTCTCTTTTTTAGGTAAAGGTGTCAGGGAGTGGAATAAGTTACAGAGGGAAATGCTGAATAATTTACCAAAAACATTGAAGGAATTTAAAGTTAAAATTTGTAAAGGGAAAATGTAGGTGGGTGCAAGAAAGAGGGAAGATGTGTGTGTAGGGAAATTGCCAACGGAGAATGCGCTCCATTGCAATTTAATTTATTATTATTATTATTAATATATTTTTCTCGGGCTTCCAGCCGTGTTAAGATGTCACATTTGCGGGATCCTACATTATTATTATTACTATTATCAACAATCGCAATAACATCTTAGAAGCTGATCTATCAAATCACTTATTATAGCAACTGGGAAAGGGATGCAATTAAACTTAAATAAGATTCTTCCAACAACTGAGCACGACTCAAGGCGAATGGTTGCATACAACACGCTTTTCAAAAACTGAAAACTCTAGTAGCAGCAAACTGGTAACTGCTAGGTGAGTCGCATTGCCAATCGTGGTACCGGATAGCCACCCTCGTGACTGTTATTCCAGGCTTGTTTACCTGGCACAGGAAACACGTCCCCTGCAAATGGTTTGTTTTCCTTGCTGGGTTGGCATGGATTTCCCCCACTGTTTACGACAACACAAATAGAGAAAAGAAACACAATATCCCCACAAGGATAGAACGTTGTTTGAAGTAACACATAAAATAATTAAAAGTTGGTACCAAATATATCAAATTAATCAGTATAATTTTTTAAAAATTTTAATAGCATTTGTTCCCTAATTTCAAGTGTTCTCAGATTATCTCTACTGGCAACATTGCAAAACGTGAATAAAACTTTTTCGGAAAGAAACCGAGTAAGTCTGATGATAAAACACGATCATTCGGCGGCTAAACTATGTCCCCATTGTCAAGTGACTACTGCTAATACACCGCGGACATTCTTAGAGATCACGTGGTGCACACAATACGTCATCTCGTTCATGACTGTCCGTAAATTGCGTCAGCTCCTTTCTTGATTGTCTGCTGGCGGAATCTGATAGAATGCACGACGTTTCCAAACATTCCTACCCCTGACAAATTTCGCCTCTCTCTAATCATCGCTCAGTATAATCCAGAACATCAGTTTAGGAAAGATATTGACACAATAAACGGTCGGTCAACCGAGGACGAAATGACGTGGCGCCTCTATCGCGTGGTATATAAGGAGGTTCCACACACTTACGGCACAAATGACGCGACAATAACGACACAATATTTGATCGCCAAAATGTCGTATTTTATCACTGGACTCACTCGGATAGTTTCCCAAGAAAGATTTATCCAAATACTACACTGAGGGAAACTTCATTCTCCAATCTTGCATCAAAAAAACAGGGCCCACAACTGCTGGTAATCATTATTGACAAACTATGATTTCTTTTATTAAGATATGTAGCCAACAGTTCTAATTTTGTTTAAAAAAAGTTTAAGGGTTTGGGAGAGGCTATACTAGCCTTTTCCAACCAAATGTCAACCTCTCCTTCACGTGGTGCACCCTGTTTGCACGGACGAGGCTCTGACGACTGAAAGATTCCCTGTATAAGGAATCACATACTACTTGCAAACGGCCTCCGAAATGAGGGCAGAAGACCGGGGAGCGGTTCAGGGCACCCTCTTGCCCTTGGGGTTGTAAAAGGCCTCTAAAGGCGGATGAATCAGACATGATCAACGGCATGGGGATGCAGAATGCAACGGGAAACCAAAGGGTATCCCGAGGACATGTAATCCTCTCAAATTACATATATCATGACGGCTTCTTCATGGGTAAAATATTCCTGAGGTAAAATAGTCCCCTAATCGGATCTCCGGGTGGGGACTGCTCAGGGAGGAGTCATCAGAATGGATAGAAACATTCTACGAGTCGGAGCGTGGAATGTTAAAAGTCTGAATAGGGCAGGTAGGTTAGAAAACTTAAAAAGGGAGATGGAACAACTTAAGTTAGATGTTGTTGGGATTAGTGAGATTATATGGAAGGATGCACGGGATTTCTGGTCTGGGGAACACAGGATAATTAGCACATAAGATGTCAATGGAGTCACTGGTGTAGGATTTGTAATGAACAAGAGAAAAGGGAAACGGGTGAGTTATTACGTACAGTTTAGTGACAGGATTATTTTGATGAGGTTAGAAACTAAGCCCGTCCCAACCACATTAGTACAAGTGTATATGCCAACGTCACAGGAAGATGACGAAGAAATAGAAAAAATATACGCTGAAATTGAAGAATTAATCCAATATGTGAAGGGGGAGGAAAATCTAATAATCATGGGTGATTGGAATGCAATAGTGGGAGAAGGAAAAGAGGGGAATACTGTTTTGGTCTAGGAGAAAGAAATGAGCGAGGAAGCAGGTTGCTAGAATTTTGTAAAAGATATAAGCTAGTAGTGGCAAACACACTGTTTAAGAACCATGCAAGAAGAATATACACCTGGAAACGTCCTGGGGATACAGGCAGATGTCAGCTAGATTATATCATGGTCAAAAAGAGATTCAGGAATCAAGTTATAGACTGTAAAGCGTACCCAGGAACAGACATAGACTCTGACCATAATTTGATAATAATGGAGTGCCGACTGAAATTTAAGTGAATAAGGAAGCAGTATAAGCAGAACAGACTGGATGTGAATAAACTGAAACAATGTAGCACGAGAGAAAAATTTGCAGTAATGGTAGACTTAGGTCTAAGAAGAAACTCTGAAAGGAGCTCAATCGAAGACGAATGGAATGTATTAAAGACCGAAATAATTAAATCTGGTAAAGAAGCATTAGGCTTTAGGGAACAAGCTGCTCGAAAACCATGGATCACAGAAGAAATTTTGGAGCTGATGGATCAGAGGAGAAGGTACAAAATGCTCAGGATGAAGCAGGAAGAGAGCAGTACAGGCAATTTTGAAATCAAATAAATAGGAAATGCAAAATAGCAAAAGAAAAATGGCTACAAGCAAAGTGTGTAGAAGTAGAAAAGGAAATGGTCGTAGGTAAAGTAGATGTTGCTTACAAAAAGATCAAACAGAATTTTGGAGAAATGAAGAAAAGAGGTATGAACATTAAAGCTGCCGATGGGAAACCTCTTTTAAGCTCAGAAGATAGAGCTAACCGATGGAAAGAATGCATTGAGAAACTGTATGTTGGGGATGACTTGGACAATAGTGTAATGGAAAACGAAGACGATTTCGACATTGATGACTTAGGAGATCCTGTTTTTAGGACATAATTTAATAAAGCTGCGAATGACTTGAAAGCAAGTAAGGCAGTTGGAATTGATGAGATCCTTGCAGAACTTCTAAAATCCCTAGGAGAGGAATGAATCTAAAGATTATTCAAGGTGATATCAGAAAGTTATAAAACAGGAGAAATTCCAACTGATTTTACTAAAAATATCATTTTCACACTTCCAAAGAAAGCACAAGCCGACAAATGTGAGAATTATTGCACCATTAGTCTAACATCACATGCTTCAAAATTACTGACCAGAATAATATACAGAAGGATGGAAAGGGTAGTAGAAGAGATAGTAGGTGACGATCAGTTTGGGTTTAGGAAAAATCGCTGTACAAGGGAAGCAATTCTGTCTTTAAGCTTAATACTTGAAGAGCGGATCAAGAAAAACAAAGATACTTTTATGGCATTTGTTGATTTAGAAAAAGCTTTTGATAATGTTATGTGGGACAAGATGTTCAAAATTTTAAAGAAGTCAGATCTAAAGTATCGAGATAGAAGAACACTCTATAAACTATATAAGAATCAGGTGGCTAAAAAAAAATGAGAATCACGAGAGACATGCATCATTTAAAAAGGGTGTGAGACAAGGTTTTAGTCTATCCCCATTAATATTCAACTTGTATGCGGAAGAAGCAATGAAGAAATTAAAAGAAAAATTTCCAGGTGGCATAAGCTTTCAGGGAGAAAAAATCAGTATGCTACGATTTACTGATGACATTGTCTTGTTAGAAGAGAGGGCTGAGGATATTGAGAAGTTACTGAATGGCATGAACAAAATACTGAAGGAAGATTTCAGACTGAATATAAATCAAAGCAAGACAAAAGTGATGAAATGTAGCAAAAATGATACCAATACTAACAAATTAAATATAAAAATAGGATCGGATGCAATAGGAGAAGTAAGTGAATTCTGTTACTTGGGAAGTAAAATTACAACCGATGGCCGAAGCAGGAATAATGTTAAAGGCAGAATAGCACTAGCAAAAAGACCCTTCATGAAAAAGTGAAACCTTTTAGTTTCAAATATTGATCTAGGAATTAGAAAGAACTTTTTAAAACTCTTTGTGTGGAGCGCAGTACTTTATGGTAGCGAAACATGGACTTTAAGAATACCGGATATAAAGAAAATTGAAGTATTCGAAATGTGGTGCTACAGAAGAATGCTGAAAATTAAGTGGACAAACAAAGTAAGAAATGAACGAGTTTTGGAAATGATGGGTGAGAAAAGAAGTTTGTGGAAGAAGCTTACGGAAAGAAGAGACAGGTTGGTAGGTCATATTTTGAGACATGCTGGATTGGTTAATTTGTTGGTGGAGGGAACAGTCGAAGGTAAGAACTGTAGAGGTAGACAGAGATTAGAATATATAAAACAGATAATTTAGGACGTGGACTGTAAGGGATATGTAGAAATGAAGAGGTTAGCACAGGATAGGAAGGGATGGAAGATTGCATCAAACCAGTCAAAAGACTGACGACAGCAAAAAAAAAAAATACGTCATCATCCCAGCAATCTAATGCCTACATATGATGAATCCTGTGACTAAAATCGATACTTACCCTGACAGAGCGGGTTGATTCTTGCAGTATGGTTCACCAAATCATCACACTCTGTTATCCATATGAATGGAAACGGCACGAACCTCATCGATGCAATCGTCATCGGAAAAGTGGAGTTGAACATCACGTTAATATAACTGAATGGTCAACCTGAGATTCTGAACTTCTTACCGACTTTCTGAAATGTATACGTTCCTTACTCGCTTCCTACCAACTGTAGGACAATGGACAATTTGAACATCGGTTGGGTCTTAAAACTTGCTACCATACGAATCGACCGCCACTACCTTTATCCCTCTCTTTCCTTTCAATCTCACAATAACCAATGTGTATGCCGGCGTCGGTAGTGTTGGGGATAGAGTGCTAGCTCCTTCTGCCGAAGGTCGCCGGTTCGAGTCCGGCCGCGGGCATCGGTGTTTAAGTGCTGTGTTCGTGAATGTCATGTCCGTCCTGTGGTGTGTCTAATTAGCTGGTAAAACTTCATACTGGAGAAACTCAAAAGCACTGAGTGACATATAATTCCTATCGAGCGGGCTGTATGGCCTAAGATGCCGAAAGCCATTGAACCAAAAAACAAACAAACTAAAAAAAAAAAACAATGTGCTTAAAGCTGTATTTTCCTGTTTTTTTTTTTTTTTACAAATTTCATTTCTTCCAGCTGATTGAACGGCATTTGCCTGGAGGGACTGTGAAAAACACAGTCAGGATGGCCGGACGAGATTTAACTCCCATCGTTCCAAATATTAGGCAAGCGGGCGAATACGCCGTCCACCTGGCGTAGATGTTACTGTGATCACGAAGACGGTTCTGCTAGGGTGAGGCCTTTCCATTGAAGGGCAAGTCACTTTCTGCTATTTGTCTATTAATGTTGTAAGCTATGTTCTAATGCTACCAACCTTCTTGTACATCATCATCATCTTCTTCTTCTTCTTCTTCAGTCTCCAGTTTCCCGGGTGCGGTGTAAGAGTGCTCTCCACTTTTGCCTGTCCAAGTACGTTTCCTCTTCTTGGATTTTGGACCATTGTACACCTTTATCCTGTAGGTCCAATTTCACAAGATCAGTCCATCTCCTTCTGGGCCGGCCTCTTGGACTTTTACCCTCCAATTCTTTTTCCAGCCATATCCTCGGTGATCTTGTAGGGTCCATCCGCTTGACGTGTCCTAGCCATCGCAATCTTACATTGGCAATTTTTTCTCGGAGGGTTTCACTGACTGGGATCTGTTTGAGGATCACTTCATTCCTGATCTTGTCTCTTCTGGTTTTCTGGACCATTAATCTCAGGAACTTCATCTCGGCCTCCTTTAGTCTGTTTTCATCTATGTTGGTAGTGGTACATACTTCCAGGCTGTACGTTGTAATTGGTAAGAAGTACCAATTATACAGTGCCATTTTGGCTGTAATTGGAACATGACTGTCCCACAAAAGGTGTCTAACTTGATGGTAAAACTGAGCTCCTTTTTGTACCCTGTTGGTAATTTCATTCTGGGATCGACTGACAGAGGTCACTTTACTGCCAAGGTACTGAAAATTATCCACCTGATTCAATTATTCGCTATCCAGATAGATAACGGGCTTCATATTCTTTCTGCTGACAGCCATAACCACTGTTTTTGTGTGGCTTATATTAAGGCCAAATTCCTTAAAATGCTTATTCCAGAGGTTCAGTTTCTGTTGCACTTCCTCTTCTGTATATCCTCAAATCAAAACATCATCTGCAAATGCAAATGATTTAAAGTCATCAGGGTTGAGTTGCTGTTTTACTCTCTTCATAATTTCGTCCATTACGATGATGACTAACAGCGGTGATAATACGCTACCTTGCTGAACACCTTCGGTAGTCACAAACCAGTCTGAATAGGAGTCTCCAATTTGAATGCAGCTTTGGCAGCTCTTATTAAGCATTCTAACTTTTTTTTTTAACTGCTTTACGTCTCTCAACAGCGAGGTCTTTAGAGACGGGAAAGGATGGGGGGCAGGGATGGGGGCAAGGAATGGGAAGGAATTCGGCCATGGCCTTTTGAAGGAAGCATCCCATCAATTGCGTGGAGTGATTTTGGGAAACCATGGAAAACCCAAATCTGGATGCCCGGACGGGGATTCGAACCGCCGTCCTCCCGAATGCGAGGCGAGAACGCTAACCGTTACACCGCCAAGCTCGGTCCTAACTTTGTTGATCAAGTTTTTTGGTACCTTCCATTTGTTCAGACATTTACAAAGTTTATCCCTAGGTATGCTGTCATAGGCCTTTTCAATATCAATATATATATATATTTATATGTATTAGATTAGTTGCTTAGCCATACGATAAATAAATAAATAACTGTAAGAAAAGAGATTATAGTGGGGGGGGGGTAATTTCTAAGGAATCTTCATGCGAATCCCTCAAATTTAAATCACGAAGGACATCGTTTCGACTACTTCCACCGATCCCCTTAAGCAATTATAATCCTGTGCGTGACGACGAACAGAGAACTACCTGTCGACAAGCATTTGATTACCGTCACCTGAAAATAAACCTTATTAATTTTTCTTAGGGTTTAGAACCAGGAGAGTTGCAAATGGATTTGAACCCGCGTCCACAACAAAACCAGGTTACCTCTCACCAACCAGGCTACTCGAGAAGATGACAACAGACCACTTCATTTAAACGCACTATTTCGTTATTAAAATTATGTAGTATATCATTGAATATGTTATTTGATTTTTAGGTGTTAGCATTGCGAAACAAGTGATTTTTAGGATAATCCCAGCGTTCAACTAGTTACAGAAAACGGATCATTAGGTGTGATCCGGACGACCATTACGTCACGCCCGAGGTTTGAACCAGAGCCTCTTTTACTACATCACCGTGTCTACTGTAGCAGTGCTTTAACAGACAAGCCTTCACTACCAGGCATATCCTACTTTAGAATAATCGAAAACAAAGACGCTGCTTGCATGTCTAAGGAACACTGAAATCACAAATCTGTAAGGGGACTCTGTGTATTGTAACAAGATGACTAGATGGGTCATCTAGTACAATTTAAATTAATTATTGTTTGATAATAAACATAAGAAATAAATTGATATTCTGTTTTGAGTTGGAGACAGAAATCCGCGTCTACCTAAGAGCTGTGTAGCATGAGCGAAAATCTGGTTTAAGCCGGAAGTGTCCGGTTGGTCGAGACAATGAGGGGATTATCTCTGGCAAGTTGACGCTGATACCAGTGAGAAAAGCTGGACGCTGGGAATTTTTCGGATGGAATCCTTGAATGGGCTTTCGCTCGGCGTCGAGGGAAAATTATTCCGACATATCCTCCCGAACAATCCCGAAAAAAACCGAAGACTCTTAGCAAATGAGAGGCGAGAGGAGATACTTTTGCGAAGCCAATCCGGTCTGTTTATTTCCTCACGTGATTAGAAAATTACAAATTTTGTGTTTTCCATGAGGAGGAGGTGTGAAGAGACGAGCTCTGGGAGGCGAAAAGAGGTCACTCCGTCCAGAACGATCGCGCGGCAACTGCCTGCCAGAGGACTGCGGATGATTTCGTTCTGGAGGCTTCGATGACTGAGCGCCAAGTCCGGTCGAGGTTGTCACTTGTGCTGGTTGAAGTGACAAGTGCCTAGCAATACCTGGATACATGCGCTGTTTGAGAGACGATAGCGCTCTTGTTGCGACGCTTCGTGCAGCCAAACAGACACGGTAATTATTCCTCCAGAAACAGTGTGTACTCAGACGAATCATTGAGACAGCCCTTTAACGGTCTAATGAGTAAGAGTTCTTATACCACCGGACATTAATTCCTGAGCTAGTTGTGTCTAAAAGCCGAGTGCTTTTTGGTTTTCTTTGTCAAGTTTGAATTGAAAGACTGACTTCCATGTTTGGAAATTTCAATAACTATTATTTGTGGGAACAAATTAACTCCCTGGCGCCCTATGTAATACAGTTAAATATGATATTTTCTTGTTATCGTTGTAATACAAGAATCGCTCTTAATGTGCATAAGAGAGTTTTTGCTTCAGTTGCATATGGAATTTGTAACTCTTTGTAATGTACATGTATTGCACTTTCTTAGCATCAAATAACAATAATTGATTGTTTGCTATTTCGCATCTGTAAGACGAGGTATTGCATTGAATTGTATTTTGCACAGGACAGATGTTTAAGATTAATTATAAATATACCTCTTTCTGTAAGCATTCATGAGTACCAAATAAACCATACTTTTAGGATCTTTTCCAATATTAATAACAGAAGTAATGGTTTCACCTCTGTTTCCTGAAATTAATACATATGCTTTGCAGAAAGTAGTGGAAGGTGGCGATTCCAATCATGCAAGGTAAGCAATTAATCTCCCCCACCGACAATCCGCTACAGTATTTGTTTCAGCATTGAGGAAAAACTTCTGAACAGATTCTGATGAAGTTTCCTTAGTTTTGAAGCTGAAGATCTTTCTTAAAATCTGACGTATGCCTCACGACGCTAGGTTGCCTAAAGCTGATACAGGAAATTATAATCCGTTTAAAACTTCAATGCTCTTTCCCCACTGAATCAATTTTAATTGGGTTTTAATGGTTACAAACATTAAAATCTGACTTAAAATTTGTTGTCGCTGAGTAACCTGACACTGGAGCACAAACCAAAAATCTGCTCTGAATATTAAAACTTTTTAACTATAATCTAGCATAAATTTAAAACTATTCAACAGAATTTAAGGAGATTATCATAGTATGAAACTTTAAGGTCGGGTTCAATATCTGAGATTTCTATCATCACGCTACTTTAACCATGGATGGAGCATCCCAAAAATTAACAAAGAAATACATATTGTGCCTTGCTAACTACACCTGTCAGTTCTTTTATTAAGCCTTTAAGCCCAATAGACGGCTGAAGTGTACAAAGCCTTCGAATTAGTGAATGCTAAAATTGCGCGAGGAAACTACAGGATTATTCAAAGAGAAGGAACAGGTTTTCATTTTTATTTC
>CM061920.1:193565690-193668226 GCA_031002005.1 Vandiemenella viatica
TGCAAGGTAATGCTGTCATCTGGTTGAAAGATTTGAGAGTGTCTTAGGTGTCATCACTCACTAATTTTTTACAGCAAACTACTAGAGTGGAGAAATTTTCATTAGGATCGATTTTAACATTAGGTAATGGACTAACTATCATAAAAATTTCAGGTAGATAAATAAGGTTTCATGATAGAAAATTCCCCAGAGATGTTGCAAAATCCCTAGACCCTCTATAAACAGTCCCCTGGAAATCATGGTGGGAGCAGATTTATAAAGCACTCGTGGATAGAGATTGTGGCATAGCATGGCCGGTTAGGCGCCAAAACTGTAGAAGAATCAGGCAGAAATGGATGAAACCATAGCAGTCATCTTAAATAATTTTCAAGTGATAGGGCAGGAGTAATCATGCGCATGATGTAACTGAAATACACTCAGTTAGGGGTTATTGGGAGTTGTTTGCGGCTTGCAACATGGTTCATACCTGCAATTTTTATTTTAGGGAAGAAGTTTCGTTGCTGTAGATGGTCACTGTATGTTATATTGAAATTTGAAGAATACATTGTTTGAAATTTACTTGAAGGTTACAGTGAACATTATTTCAAACCTACCTTCACATACTGAGGATATCAGAATGTTGCAACCATATTACAATCTATCCTTAAGCCACACTAATGGCAAAGTTCAGCATGTGCTGTTATGCTCTAACCCCATCCAACAGCTTTTCCTTTACAAACTTTCACAGAAATTTTCTGAAATAAAGTCAGGATGATTGGAACAAATTTCTTGTTATGAAAATAGACACAAATAGCCAAGTTTGCACACGTGACTATGGTCAGCCTAACAACATGAATGATGGTTATTGCCTGTTAATATCAGACCAGAGGGAGACATTTCTTGCCCTTCTTTCTTCAAATTTGATGAGAGATGGGGTTTCTTCATTTTAACATTCCTTATTAAATTGACTCTCCCAACTCCACTGTTGCTGGGAGTAAGAGTATATACGAGATAATCAAGAGTTTTGGACTGAATCCCAAAAAGTGTGTGCTCCAGTGGCAATTTCCCTAGTCATTCAATTACCACTTTCTTTTTATGTTTTATCTTATATAATATGTATGTTGAATTTTTCCATCCAAATACTTTGGATATCTGAATTTTAATTTTCAGTTTCTTCAGTGATTTTGAAAGTTATTCATCATTCCCTATGTAATTTATTCCGATCCCTAACACCCCTACCCACAAAAAAAAATTCCTATTACTGTCTGCATTAAATTGAAAGCTTGTATCCATGCAACTACTACTAATTCTTCAATCAATGTCCATCCATCCTTGTCCATTTCTAACACACTCTTCTCCTTGATCCTGGCTTCCAATCATTTCCAATTCAGTTCTTCATCACATCAGTTACTGACTGGATACTGCAGTAGTTTGCACAAACAAATCTAGCTGCTGTCCTTTGTATACACTTCAACTCCTGTATTTGATACCCAAGCTGTGGGTCCAATACACTCTACTATATATAAGCAACAGTCTGACCAACGTTTGGTAACCTAATTCTCTTACCTTGCTACATCCTTTCATCACCCCCAGTAAATGACGGATTTACCCACCACCTGCCCAGCTGAGTTATTTTAATTTAATTGTGATAGAGCTCAAACTCCAGTGGCAATTTCCCTACAACTCACTTTTCTCCCTTTCTGTATCCAGAAGTTGTTAAAGGAGCACAACAAGGAAAGCAATTAACTAGGAACATACAATTGAAAAATCCAGACCTTGGTACAGACAAAGAAATGACCTGTAAACAAAGAGTATCAAGTAAAATTTGTATTTGAAACTGGAATGAAAGTAGTCTTGATGGTGACTAAGAAATAGATAGATCAAAGGATTACAAGAAATTGTGTAAAACAGAAGTGTGAACTAGACCTTGCGCAGGACTTGATGTTGCCATCATACTTAAAAATGTTTATGTCAGTGTCATGTCCTTGTCTTGTTACTGTTCTTTAATATGAAATAAAGATTTTAATTAGCTTCCCACCTTAATGCTCTGCTAGTAAATGTTTTAGTCTCTGGAATGGTTCTAGAGGTAACTGCAGAATTCCTTAACTACATATATTTTATAGCTTTTAATGAATAAATAATGTCTTTAATGACTGATGATAAAATTCAAATCATTTCAGAAAATAGTGTTTTATTGAAATCTAACTTATAACTCAAGTACAATATCTTTTGACTAACATAAAAAAACCTAACTTGTATGCTGTTTTTACATATACAAATCTATAATCTCAGAATGAAATATTATTCAACAGGTCCACTAAACTATAAAAGGAATCATCTCTAACATTCAGTGACCCATCAACATCAAATAACCGAAAAGACAGGAATTGCATGTCAACAGGAAAGTGAGTAGAAATATTTATGATGACATATAGGTTTAAGTTCTATGAAATTGCCTGTTTCCCCCCTCAATAACGAAATAAATATAGTTATTTCCAAATAGAGTCATTATTCAAAAATCACCTGTGAAATTAAATAATCAATGTATGTAACCAAGATGAATTATTTAAAAATATCAGAGACTTAACAGTATGTTGTTACAAAATTAATACAGATATTGGATGGCTTAGCTCTCATCATCAGCTGAGTCAGAGCTTGTATAAATCTTTTATGAACAGATTTTTTTTAATCATTTAAATTCTGAATTTTTAATTTTTGAGTAAAATTTATAAATTTGTTACAGCAGCTGAATCTTTAAACAATATTTCTTATTAACCCAGAATCCCTTACCCTTATGTCAGCACACAGGAATATGATTTGTGTTTATTTATTTGAGGTTTTTGTGACATTTTTATAATTACTCTTTGTTTAGAAAAAGATCAGAATTTGAGAAATGTCTAACTGGGTAGCTAATCCAAAAGAACTGCTTAACAATTATGAGAAGAGACTGAAGACATAAAAGCAGGAGTTGCCATTTTTGTCATGAACATTACTAAAGCAGATCATAAAGTTGTAAGTACTTTATGATGTTGGTATGAAACAACTCACAGTAATATCTGTCTACAGTGTCAGCAGATAGTATGGGTATGGTGGGTAACAGTAGCCACACCAGGAAATTCCAGGTGGGCAAAATTCCCAGCCAAAAATTGATAGCGACCGAACATGCGATGTGCATAGAAGGAAAAGACTGAGAGAAAGAAAGACAGAGCGAGAGCAGACCAGCTGACAATAATCTCATCCCCCCATAACTTAGGGCACCTATAGGTGATGGAGCCATGGCCATGGATGTTCTAATATCATTTGCCAGTTAGAGAAAGACAGAATGGCTGTGATTATATCCCCATTTAAAAATTTTCTCATTCATTCATTGTGTGAGCATGCATTATGCTTATGTACATTATTCTGTGGTCACATGGAAGCTCAATGTGCAACGAGGAACCAATTTAGATCTGTGTGTGAAGAGAGCAAGAGAGTGGGTTAGCACAACAGGCCTCTGTCTTCTACTCAAAGGTTAAAAAGATGCCACAAAAACAAGTTTCCCCTCCTCCATGGGACCACAGCCTTAGTGTATTTTGAAAGTGTTTCAGCTGAATCTGTATGTATTCTCAATTTAAAAAAAGTTCAAACTGATAAATTTTTAATGAGGCTGAAAAGGAGAGATAATGGTAGAGGACAGCAGAATGAGGTGAATAAATTTTTACTGTTAGACAATTTCTTCATCTTTTAATATCTCTGTTTGTAGTAGATGTTTAGCGCTGAAACTTCTTTCTAACGGTCATTTAATTAGTGAGATTATTATGTACTAACTAGTTTCTCATTATTTATCCAACTAAAGATCATTTATTTAATATTCCGGTTCTGATTTCATTGTTCACCTTCACCTATATTATCAACTAACATCATCAAGTCATCATGTTACTCCGTGCCCAGAATCTTATGCTCCAGTGTCTTCCTTTAACTAATTTCCTCCCTACATAACACTAAACAACAATGATTTTATCCGCTTTTAAATGTCATGTCTTTGTTATCTACACTCGGTTTCTAACTTTTGGTTTATGCTTCTATACTGTATACTGGTACTAATTTAACCTTGATGTAAAAAAAAAAAAAAACAACCTTTATACATTTAAATAAACAGCTGAAGGCTTATGCTAAAATATTTATTCCAAAACTAAAAATAAAGAAAAGCACAGATTGTACATACAATAATTTGGAAGGTAGGCAGATAATGCCATTGGGTGAGAGAGAATATTAGAGTAAGAAAGCAACAAAAATGCATGAACCATGAATAAATAACATTGAGGACAGAAGCTAAATATACATTAATGAAGAACAGAATAAAGGATAGGCAAATACAAAAACGAGATACATTTATTCATGTACAGAGATGAGCCACACCACAATGGAGAAGTGCACACATGGGACTGATCTTCTACATCCTTATTCAGAACTGTGATCCCTCTCCTTTAGTTTTCTAACTTGACTATCAGTGGCGTAACTATACTGCTGAGAAAAACCACCAGATGGAGCCCTCTCTCAGTGCTGGACATAAAGAGAGGGGCTCGTGGCATTTTGCCTGTCTTGACACCCTGTTCTTATGCCATGATAACTATAGAACTATAATCTGCAAGGTCCCAGCAATAACGGCAGTGCCGGATCATGGAGAGGGAAACAGCAACCCCAACTTCAAGGCAGTGTCAAAATCATGTTTGAAGGGCGGCAATCTCAGAGTTTTTGATCTGGCTTGGAAAATTCCTATGTTCGTCACTGCATTATAGCCTATGTTGATTTACTAATCTTCCTACTATTTCATTATTGTACCCTGAGCACCTTATCTTTTACTTAGATATCAACATGCAGTTATGATAAATTACAAATGATTCAGTTAATTCATTACAGAGATAGAAGAATAAAGTTTGCCACACAGGAACTGGGCAGAGAAAACTGGTGGCTATGTATGTAAAAAATAAATATTATGAGTTTATGGAAGGATGCTGGGCACTAATTGTATGGTTGAGGAAGAATTTACTGTTTAAATCATAAAGCATAAGTCTGTTTTCATATCAATTGATAATAATCTGAGTTGAGCAGGACAAATTATGAAATATTGAAGAGAACATTTACAAAATCTGCACTATTAGACAGGGTTATCAGTGATATACAAGTGTAGTAAGGGATCTTGGCTATATCATCTTGGTCAAATTCTTGCTTGAATTTAGTGAGATAATATGGGAATTCTATAATGGTTTGAAATGCAGTAGAATTCAACCATCACTCTGTCAATTTTTTTGATAAAATTTTGTTCATTTTAGTAAATGTTTTGTATTAAAAGTGATATTTACTGTTCCATAATAGAAATCTAATAAAGTTGTACTAACCCAAAATCTGCCAGACAAAAAAAAGCTTACCTGGTGGTGGTAAATAATAGCACAGTGTTTATCACCAAACAGTATGAT
The DNA here is from genome assembly GCA_031002005.1 of Vandiemenella viatica. Taxonomy (NCBI): domain Eukaryota; kingdom Metazoa; phylum Arthropoda; class Insecta; order Orthoptera; family Morabidae; genus Vandiemenella; species Vandiemenella viatica. The sequence continues at coordinate 193,571,126 of CM061920.1, forward strand.
AGCACAATTGTGCACTCCAGTGCTCAACCTGAAGAGCCTTCCTCATACAGTTTGATAAGCCAATTAGAGCATTTAAATAAATATGTCATTAAAACTGACATAATCATATTTGTCAATGCATTGACAAGACTGATGAGACTGATTTCTTTTTTAATTCGATTTACTTGCTAAATGATGCTTTTTTTTTTTTTTGCTACTTTTTTCATAAGTTATTTGCATTATTATTGTGATACATATCAGTTTAGCCTAAGTAATGAAAATAGTATCTAGTGTTTCAATAAAGATCTGAAAACCCTGAAGTATATTTCAAATTATTTATTCAAATACAAGATTTAAATTAATTTTTTAAGTATTCTCAAAGCCAGTAGGAACGGTCTAAAGTGCTAAAAGAAAAGAAAATGATAATAAATTTGGTAAAAATGACTGACAACCAAAGATTATAGCTGATAAATTATACTGCAACCTCCATGGTGTATGGATGCAATGAAATTAATGTTTAAAGAACTGTAGGAATAATTTGAAAAACCATTAATATTCTAGTTTTATTGGAATAATATACTAGGGTTTTCCCTTTTTATTTTTTTATAAATATTATTGCAGATACTACCAGGATGGTTCATCATGGCACCCTGTCATTGGACCATTTGGCCCAATGGACTGTGTGCGATGCCATTGCTTGTCAGGAACTATTGAATGCAGTCGCTTCAAGTGTCCATCCAGAGGTGAACTGCCATGTGAGAAGCCAGTAAAACAGTTTGGACAATGTTGTCCACATGTCCAGTCCCAGGTATGATTCACAGTTCCTTAATATTATCATCATTTTTCAAGTATTTTTTCCCCTTGACGAGAATCTACTTTCTTATTTATTTGTGAAAAATCTGATTTGTCATAGTTCATCCTGTTGTAATATTTTGTTTGTTTGTAGTTTTGAAGATATGGTTACTTGTGAATCTCATTTAGTGGAATATATACATTTTATTCCAGATTAAATGAAAAGGGAGGCAAGATGATGGTGTGCCTCTAGATTTTGCAAAGGCATTTGAACAATTGTGTGCTGGTTATGAAAATATTTCTACTGACCCAAAAACCCCAACAGCAGCAAATGATATGGAACTGTAGTCTGATAAATGGAGAGAAGGGGTGGATAAGAGTCATTTGCATGGCAATTATAATTTAGATGCCATGAAATATGTTATATCTAACATCTTTTTCTGTAAATGTTGTAACTCCATATAATGAAAAGATGTCTAATGCTTGAATCCCAAATTTGTCAGGAATAAAAACAATAAATTTGGTGAACAGAACAGTATATTTGGGAAAGTTTACAATTAGCATAACAAAAGACACTCATCAGGGCTGCATTTAGGCTCTGTGTGGGCCCCTAGGCTATACATGTGGTGCGGGCAGTGGCTGGATTCTTAAATTTCGTTATTCGACCTAAAAAAAATTTATGGGCAACCATTTTTTTTTTTTTTTTTTAGTAGCTCTACTACCTGCCCAGGCGAGGGTTGTGGGTGGTGAGGGGCCCCTCTTTGGGATGCGGGCCCCCCTTTGTGGTGCGGGCCCCTAGGCTACAGTCTATGTAGCCTATGCTTAAATACGGCCCTGACAATCATCATAAATGATAAAATGTAAAAGTTGTTCAAACTCAATGGTAAAAGGTACCACCATTCATAGATTAGAATGCTGTACATATTCAATAAGTCACAGAACTTAATTTTTAATATTAGTTATGTTGTGGTGCTTGTAGGAACCACTGTTCATAGAGCTGAAAGATACAGAAGGTCGTAACTGTAGAACCACGGCACTATTAACATTAACTTATATTAAAATCATGTAGTGAAATCTGGCTGGCAACCTATGTACAATGATCATATCCAGAAATTTACTTTCCATAAAATTTCAAATGGCTGGCAGTTCCTAATAAAGTGACTGTACATAACTTAATAAGTGAAGACTTAACATCTGACCATGGCAATTTACCCAACCAGATTCTAGTTTTTCATGGTTTCCTGAAATTGTTTAAGTGGAATACTGGGATGAATCCTCCAAAAAGGCTATAATGATAGTCTCTGTTAGTGACCCAATTGTAATCACAGTGATTTAGGTGTAAATATGCCAATGCTTCCTAGCTAAATTTTATTAATGAGAGCACATTTGGAACATTTAATAGTTGGATAACATGGAAAAGTAATGGCAAAACACTAATGCTTACCCATTTTAAAATCAGTGAGGGTCACACTTTTGTCCATGTTGAAAGCAGATAGTATTATCAGTCCATGGCGCAGTTTGTAGTGTTGCTGTGATTAACAGTGTTCTTGCAATCTACTTCAAGAATAGTTCCCAAATAATGTGGAAAAGAATTAACTAAACTTTTTTTTTTAATATTCATGTCCCTAAACAAGTGGTGTGTTGTGTAACAAATTTCCCTAGCAATCTAATATTTGTCTAATGTTGACTTCATGGCAGCTTTTCACAGAAGTATAGAGCCAAAAGTCTTGAAGTTGAGCATCACACACGAGAAGTGTTGTTAAGCAGTAGAAAGACTCACGAAGGTCCCATCAGAAGAAATCCTGACTGGAAGGGGGTCAGAGAAAGCCATTCCCATCCCTATGATACCTCTCACAGTTCCCCCAAGATTTTTATGTTAAACAGTCAGAGACTGTCATTAAAAGCATTGTGAACAAACTGTTCCACTAAAGGTTACATTTTTCAATTTCACTTGCGTATGTCCTTTAGGGTCCCTAGGACATGTAATCCTCTCAAATTACATATATCATGATGGCTTCTTCCTGGGTAAAATATTCCGGAGGTAAAATAGTCCCCCAATCGGATCTCCGGGTGGGGACTGCTCAGGGAGGAGTCATCAGAATGGATAGAAACATTCTACGAGTCGGAGCGTGGAATGTTAGAAGTCTGAATAGGGCAGGTAGGTTAGAAAACTTAAAAAGGGAGATGGAACAACTTAAGTTAGATGTTGTTGGGATTAGTGAGATTAAATGGAAGGACGCACAGGATTTCTGGTCTGGGGAACACAGGATAATTAGCACACAAGCTGTCAATGGAGTCACTGGTGTAGGATTTGTAATGAACAAGAAAGTAGGGAAACGGGTGAGTTATTATGAACAGTTTAGTGACAGGATTATTTTGATGAGGTTAGAAACTAAGCCCGTCCCAACCACATTAGTACAAGTATATGCCAACGTCACAGGAAGATGACGAAGAAATAGAAAAAATATACGCTGAAATTGAAGAATTAATCCAATATGTGAAAGGGGAGGAAAATCTAATAATCATGGGTGATTGGAATGCAATAGTGGGAGAAGGAAAAGAGGGGAATACTGTAGGAAGTTTTGGTCTAGGAGAAAGAAATGAGCGAGGAAGCAGGTTGCTAGAATTTTGTGAAAGATATAAGCTAGTAGTGGCGAACACACTGTTTAAGAACCATGCAAGAAGAATATACACCTGGAAACGTCCTGGGGATACAGGCAGATATCAGCTAGATTATATCATGGTCAAACAGAGATTCAGGAATCAAGTTCTAGACTGTAAAGCGTACCCAGGAGCAGACATAGACTCGGACCATAATTTGATAGTAATGAAGTGCAGGCTGAAATTCAAGCGAATAAGGAAGCAGTATAAGCAGAACAGACTGGAAGTGAATAAACTGAAACAATCTAGCACAAGAGAAAAATTTGCAGAAATGGTAGACTTAGGTCTAAGAAACTGTGAAAGGAGCTCAACCGAGGACGAATGGAATGCATTAAAGACCGAAATAATGAAAGCTGGAAAGAAACATTAGGCTTTAGGGAACAAGCTGCCCGAAAACCTTGGATCACAGAAGAAATTTTGGAGCTGATGGATCAGAGGAGAAGGTACAAAAATGCTCAGGATGAAGCAGGAAGAGAGCAGTACAGGCAATTTAGAAATCAAATAAATAGGAAATGCAAAATAGCAAAAGAAAAATGGCTACAAGAAAAGTGTGAAGAAGTAGAAAAGGAAATGGTCGTAGGAAAAGTAGATGTTGCATATAGAAAGATCAAACAGAATTTTGGAGAAATGAAGAAAAGAGGTATGAACATTAAAGCTGCCGATGGGAAACCTCTTTTAAGCTCAGAAGATAGAGCTAACCGATGGAAGGAATACATTGAGAAACTGTATGATGGGGACGACTTGAACAATAGTGTATTGGAAAAGGAAGGCGATGTCGACATTGATGACTTAGGAGATCCTGTTTTGAGGACAGAATTTAATAAAGCTCTGAATGACTTGAAAGCAAATAAGGCAGTTGGAATTGATGAGATCCCTGCAGAACTTCTTAAATCCTAGGAGAGGAAGGAATCGAAAGATTATTCAAGCTGATATCAAAAAGTTATGAAACAGGAGAAATTCCAACTGATTTTAATAAAAATATCATCTTCACACTTCCAAAGAAAGCACAAGCCGACAAATGTGAGAATTATCGCACCATTAGTCTAACATCACATGCTTCAAAATTACTGACCAGAATAATATACAGAAGGATGGAAAGGGTAGTAGAAGAGATAGTAGGTGAAGATCAGTTTGGGTTTAGGAAAAATCGCGGTACAAGGGAAGCAATTCTGTCTTTAAGATTAATACTTGAAGGGCGGATCAAGAAAAACAAAGATACTTTTATGGCATTTGTTGATTTAGAAAAAGCTTTTGATAATGTTAGGTGGGACAAGATGTTCAAAATTTTAAAGAAGTCAGGTCTAAAGTATCGAGATTACTCTATAAACTATATAAGAATCAAGTGGGTAATAAAAGTAGAGAATCACGAGAGACATGCATCAGTTAAAAAGGGTGTGAGACAAGGTTGTAGTCTATCCCCGTTAATATTCAACTTGTATGTAGAAGAAGCAATGAAGAAAGTCAAAGAAAAATTTCCATGTGGCATAAGTTTTCAGGGAGAAAAAATCAGTATGCTACGATTTGCTGATGACATTGTCTTGTTAGAGAGGCTGAGGATATTGAGAAGTTATGAATGGCATGAACAAAATACTGAAGGAAGATTTTGGACTGAATATAAATCAAAGCAAGACAAAAGTGATGAAATGTAGCAGAAATGATACCAATACTAGCAGATTAAATATAAAAATAGGATCGGATGCAATAGGAGAAGTGAGTGAGTTCTGTTACTTGGGAAGCAAAATTACAACCGATGGCCGAAGCAGGAATGATGTTAAAAGCAGAATAGCACTAGCAAAAAGAGCCTTCATGAAAAAGAGAAACCTTTTAGTTTCAAATATTGATCTAGGAATTAGAAAGAACTTTTTTAAAACTCTTTGTGTGGAGCACAGCACTTTATGGTAGCGAAACGTGGATTTTAGGAATACCGGAAATAAATAAATTGAAGCATTCGAAATGTGGTGCTATAGAAGAATGCTGAAAATTAAGTGGACAGACAAAGTAAGAAATGAACGAGTTTTGGAAATGATGGGTGAGAAAAGAAGTTTGTGGAAGAAGCTTACGGAAAGAAGAGACAGGCTGGTAGGTCATATTTGAGACATGCTGGATTGGTTAATTTCTTAGTGGAGGGAACAGTCGAAGGTAAGAACTGTAGAGGTAGACAGAGATTAGACTATATGAAGCAGATTATTGAGGACGTGGACTGTAAGGGATATATAGAAATGAAGAGGTTAGCACAGGATAGGAAGGGATGGAGGATTGCATCAAACCAGTCGAAGACTGACCGACAGCAAAAAAAAAATAAAAAATACGTCTTTTATCCCAGCAATCTAATGCCTACATATGATGAATCCTGTGACTAAAATCGATACTTACCCTGACAGAGCGGGTTGATTCTTGCAGTATGGTTCACCAAATCATCACACCTTGTTATCCATATGAATGGAAACGGCAACGAACCTCATCGATGCATTCGTCATCGGAAAAGTGGAGTTGAACATCACGTTAATATAACTGAATGGTCAACCTGAGATTCTAATCTTCTTAATGACTTTCTGAAATATATACGTTCCTTACTCGCTTCCTACAACTGTAGGACAATGGACAATTTGAACATCGGTTGGGTCTTAAAACTTGCTATCATACGAATCGACCGCCACTACCTTTATCCCTCTCTTTCCTTTCAATCTCAGAATAACCAATGTGTATGCCGGCGTTGGTAGTGTTGGGGATAGAGTGCTAGCTCCGCCTGCCGAAGGTCGCCGGTTCGAGTCCGGCCGCGGGCATCGGTGTTTAAGTGCTGTGTTCGTGAATGTCATGTCCGTCCTGTGGTGTGTCTAATTAGCTGGTAAAAATTTATACTGTAGAAACTCAAAAGCACTGAGTGACATATAATTCCTATCGAGCGGGCTGTATGGCCTAAGATGCCGAAAGCCATTGAACCAAAAAACTAAAAAAAATGTTTAAAGCTGCATTTTTCTGTTTGTTGGTGTGTTTTTTTTTTTTTTTTTTTTTTTTTTTTTTTACAAATTTCGTTTCTTCCAGCTGATTGAACGGCATTTGCCTGGAGGGGACTGTGGGAAACCACGGAAAACCACAGTCAGGATGGCCGGACGAGATTTAACTCCCATCGTTCCAAATGTTAGGCAAGCGGGCGAATACGCCGTCCACCTGGCGTAGATGTTACTGTGATCACGAAGACGGTTCTGCTAGGGTGAGGCCTTTCCATTGAAGGGCAAGTCACTTTGTGCTATTTGTCTATTAATGTTGTAAGCTATGTTCTAATACTACCAACCTTCTTGTACATCATCATCATCTTCTTCTTCTTCAGTCTCCAGTTTCCCGGGTGCGGTGTAAGAGCGCTCTCCCCTTTTGCCTGTCCAAGTATGTTTCCTCTTCTTGGATTTTGGACCATTGTACACCTTTATCCTGTAGGTCCAATTTCACACGATCAGTCCATCTCCTTCTGGGCCGGCCTCTTGGTCATTTACCCTCCAATTCTTTTTCCAGCCATATCCTCGGTGATCTTTTAGGGTCCATCCGCTTGACGTGTCCTAGCCATCGCAATCTTACATTGGCAATTTTTTCTCGGAGGGTTTCACTGACTGGGATCTGTTTGAGGATCACTTCATTCCTGATCTTGTCTCTTCTGGTTTTCTGGACCATTGATCTCAGGAACTTCATCTCGGCCTCCTTTAGTCTGTTTTCATCTCTGTTGGTAGTGGTACATACTTCCAGGCTGTACGTTGTAATTGGTAAGAAGTATTAATTATACAGTGCCATTTTGGCTGTAATTGGAACATGATTGTCCCACAAAAGGTGTCTAACTTGATGGTAAAACTGAGCTCCTCTTTGTACCCCATTGGTAATTTCATTCCGAGATCGACTGTCAGAGGTCACTTTACTGCCAAGGTACTGAAAATTATACACCTGATTCAATTATTCGCCATCCACATAGATAACGGGCTTCATATTCTTCCTGCTGACACCCATAACCACTGTTTTTGTGTGGTTTATTTGAAGGCCAAATTCCTTAAAATGCTTATTCCAGAGGTTCAGTTTCTGTTGCACTTCCTCTTCTGTATATCCCCAAATCAAAACATCATCTGCAAATGCAAATGATTTAAAGTCATCAGGGCTGAGTTGCTGTTTTACTCTCTTCATAATTTCGTCCATTACGATGATGACCAACAGCAGTGATAATGCGCTACCTTGCTGAACACCTTTGGTAGTCACAAACCAGTCTGAATAGGAGTCTCCAATTTGAATGCAGCTTTGGCAGCTCTCATTAAACATTCTAATTTTTTTTTAACTGCTTTACCTCTCTCAACAGTGAGGTCTTTAGAGACGGGAAAGGATGGGGGGCAGGAATGGGGGCATGGAATGGGAAGGAATTCGGCCATGGCCTTTTGAAGGAAGCATCCCGTCATTTGCCTGGAGTGATTTTGGGAAACCATGGAAAACCCAAATCTGGATGCCCGGACGGGGATTCGAACCGCTGTCCTCCCGAATGCGAGGTGAGAACGCTAACCGTTACACCGCCACGCTCGGTCCTAACTTTGATGATCAAGTTTGTTGGTACCTTCCGTTTGGTCAGACATTCCCAAAGTTTATATCTAGGTATGCTGTCATAGGCCTTTTCAATATCAATATATATATATATTTATATGTATTAGATTAGTTGCTTAGCCATACGATAAATAAATAAATAACTGTAAGAATAGAGATTATAGTGGGGGGGTAATTTCTAAGGAATCTTCATGCGCATCCCTCAAATTTAAATCACGAAGGACATCATTTCGACTACCTCCACCGACCCCCTTCAGCAATTATAATCCTGTGCGTGACGACGAACAGAGAACTTCTGTTCTTAGCTGGCTACCTGTCGACAAGCATTTGATTACCGTCACCTGAAAATAAACCTTATTAATTTTTCTTAGGGTTTAGAACCAGGAGAGTTTCAAATGGATTTGAACCCGCGTCCACAACAAAACCAGGTTACCTCTCACCAACCAGGCTTCTCGAGAAGATGACAACAGACCACTTCATTTAAACGCACTATTTCGTTATTAAAATTATGTAGCATATCATTGAAGATGTGATTTGATTTTTAGGAGTTAGCATTGCGAAACAAGTGATTTTTAGGATAATCCCAGCGTTCAACTAGTTACGGAAAACGAATCATTAAGTGTGATCCGGACGACCATTACGTCACGCCCGAGGATTGAACCTGAGCCTCTTTTACTACATCACCGTGTCTACTGTAGCAGTGCTTTAACAGACAAGACTTCACTACCAGGCATATCCTAGTTTAGAATAATCGAAAACAAAGACGCTGCTTGCATGTCTAAGGAACACTGAAATCACAAACCTGTAAGGGGACTCTGTGTATTGTAACAAGATGACTAGATGGGTCATCTCGTACAATTTAAATTAATTATTGTTTGATAATAAACATAAGAAATAAATGGATATTCTGTTTTGAGCTGGAGACAGAAATCCGCGTCTAGCTAAGAGCTGTATAGCGTGAGCGACAATCTGGCTTAAGCAAGAAGTGTCCGGTAGGTCGAGACAATGAGGGGATAATCTCTGGCAAGTTGACGCTGATACCAGTGAGAAAAGCTGGACGTTGGGAATTTTGCGGATGGAAACCTTGAATGGGCGTTCGCTCTGTGTCGAGGGAAAATTATTCCTACATATCCTCCCGAACAATCCCGAAGACTCTTAGCAAATGAGAGGCAATGTATTAGCCGGCGAGAGGGGATACTTTTGCGAAGCCAATCCGGTCTGTTTATTTCCTCACGTGATTGGAAAATTACAAATTTTGTGTTTCCATGATGCTCGCCGAGGAGGTGTGAAGAGACGAGCTCTGGGAGGCAAGAAGAGGTCACTCCGTCCAGAACGATCGCGCTGGTAACTGCCTGCCAGAGGACTGCGGATGATTTCGTTCTGGAGGCTTCGATGACTGAGCGCCAAGTCCGGTCGAGGTTGTCACTTCTGCTGGTTGACGTGACAAGTGCCTAGCAATACCTGGATAGGTGCGCTGTTTGAGAGACGATAGCGCTCTTGTTGCGACGCTTCGTGCAGCCAAACAGACACGGTAATTATTCCTCCAGAAACAGTGTGTACTCAGACGAATCATTGAGACAGCCATTTAACGGTCTAATGAGTAAGAGTTCTTATGCCACCGGACATTAATTCCTGAGCTAGATGTGTCTAAAAGCCGAGTGCTTTTTGGTTTTCTTTGTCCAGTTTGAATTAAAAGACTGACTTCCATGTTTGGAAATTTCAATAACTATTATTTGTTGGAACAAATTAACTTCCTGGCGCCCTATTTAATCCAGTTAAATATGATGTTTTCTTGTTATCGTTGTAATACAAGAATCGCTCTCAATGTGCATAAGAAAGTTTTTGCTTCAGTTGCATATGGAATTTGTAACTCTTTGTAATGTACATGTATTGCCCTTTCTTAGCATCAAATAACAATAATTGATTGTTTGCTATTTCGCATCTGTAAGACGAGGTATTGCATAGAATTGTATTTTGCACAGGACAGATGTTTAAGATTAATTATAAATATACCTCTGTCTGTAAGCATTCATGAGTACCAAATAAACCATACTTTTAGGATCTTTTCCAATACTAATAACAGAAGTAATGGTTTCACCTCTGTTTCCTGAAATTAATACATATGCTTTGCAGAAAGTAGTGGAAGGTGGCGATTCCAATCATGCAAGGTAAGCAATTAATCTCCCCCACCGACAATCCGCTACAGTATTTGTTTCAGCATTGAGGAAAAACTTCTGAACAGATTCTGATGAAGTTTCCTTAGTTTTGAAGCTGAAGATCTTTCTTAAAATCTGACGTATGCCTCACGACGCTAGGTTGCCTAAAGCTGATACACGAAATTATAATCCGTTTAAAACTTCAATGCTCTTTCCCCACTGAATCAATTTTAATTGTGTTTTAATGGTTACAAACATTAAAATCTGACTTAAAATTTGTTGTCGCTGAGTAACCTGACACTGGAGCACAAACCAAAAATCTGCTCTGAATATTAAAACTTTTTAACTATAATCTAGCATAAATTTAAAACTATTCAACAGAATTTAAGGAGATTATCATAGTATGAAACTTTAAGGTCGGGTTCAATATCTGAGATTTCTATCATCACGCTACTTTAACCATGGATGGAGCATCCCAAAAATTAACAAAGAAATACATATTGTGCCTTGCTAACTACACCTGTCAGTTCTTTTATTAAGCCTTTAAGCCCAATAGACGGCTGAAGTGTACAAAGCCTTCGAATTAGTGAATGCTAAAATTGCGCGAGGAAACTACAGGATTATTCAAAGAGAAGGAACAGGTTTTCATTTTTATTTCTCATGAACTATAAAAGATACTAATACATGCCTTGACACACTGGATAGAGGAAGGTTCCAAGTTTGTTCCATTCACTGTTGCCTGTTTACGTGGAAATGGGGACGCCAGCAGTGCTTTTCCCTTCGCATATGCACTCATTTTCTGCGAATTTCTTATGCCAATCGTAAATCTGTTCATAATGAGGTGGTGTTTCAATGAATTTATAACAGAATGCACCCTGCACATCAAAAATAGATTCACTTTTAGCATACTATAACACATGATTATAATGTGGGGAAAGAATTGATTATTGAAGACTTGAAATGTAAATATCTTGGCATAGCATTTGATAACAAGTTTAACTGGGCAGATCACATTGGACAGGTAGAAGGAAAAGGTTTCAAAATTCTGCATTTGTTGGAGAAGGTGATGAGGGAATGTACGAGAGAAGTATAGGAATTGGGTTACAAAACTTTGGTCAGACCATTGCTTGAATATGGTAGTGTAGTATGGGACCCACATTTTGAGTATCACATACAGGAGTTGGAGAAGGTGCAAAGAAGGGCTGCTAGATTTGTTCCTGGAAATTATCGCAGAACGCAATGAGTAACAGATATGATAAAAGAGCTGGAATGGGACTCATTGGAAGACAGAAGGAGGGTGAAGAGGGTCATGGGAGTGTACAAGTAGTATATTGGTGATGAGCCATGGAAAGATATTGGTGTAAGAATTGAAAGTAATGCATGGAAGGGAAAAGATGACCATGACCACAAGCTGGTACTCGATTTCAGGCACAAGAGTGTAGGAAGATTCTCTTTTTTAGGTAAGGGTGTCAGGGATTGGAATAAGTTACCAAGAGAAATGATGAATAATTTTGCCAAAAACGTTGAAAGAATTTAAAGTTAAAATTTGTAAAGGGTAAATGTAGGTGGAGGCAGAAAAGTGGGAAGATGGGTGTTTAGGGAAATTGCCACCGGAGCATGTGCTCCATTGCAATTTAATTTAATTTAGTAAAACGACTTCTCCTGTGGCGTCTCCATACCCACGTATACAGACTACAGCGCCGTTGGAGGCTGCGAGTGGAAGTAATAGGCGGCGATTACAAACTTTGAACCCTCGTCTATCCGGTGGTAGTTTATAGTCTGTAAGGAACAAAAACGAAAAATCTGCTCCTGCAGACACAAAAATGAGGTTTTATTATTTAAGGTCTACGGGAAATTAAGCGGCTTAAAGAAAAGATAATATGTGCGGTAACATAAAATCGCTAATGAAGAGGAACCGTTCCGAAACCGGTTACAGTATGTAGATGATTGCCGCTTGCTCAGTCGCTTAAAAAGCTTCCATTTAAAGGGCTGTTCTGCAGTCGTCTAGTTTTATAGCTGAGTCCGCGTTCAGCTGACTGACAGAGGTCACGAGCCCGGTAACCAACGGTTCCTCGCGTTATCGCAGCCAGTAAAATTGCGAGTTAACGTTTGGCCAAACTTTGAGGTGAGTATAGTCTTGTTTATGGTGGGATGTTTGCAGGCGGTTACATTGTTTCTTTAGTAACTGTCCGCTGCACGTTTCATTAAATAATGCAAAGTCTACATCTGAAAAATAAATCGTGGGGAAAATAAGGGTTCAAAACTTTTTACAATTACGTTGACGGCTAGCACCTATTTCAGGTACGATTTTCTGTGCTCGTTTATATCCCGTTATCAAACCAAGAAAAAGGGGTATAACGTGAACTTTTTACAACTTTGTCCATTAGAAGTTGAAGCCTCAAAGCTCCGGCAAATTATGTTCGGCACGCTTTCATGAAGTTTTGCAGCACGCAATTCAGAGAAGGCTACCAACGTACCGACTAATAGGTAACAAAGGAAAGTTTTATGATACACTGATTTTATTTCGCTGCAGTCTACTATTGCTAGTGTCTTCACCTGCATGTGGTTTCAGAATAGAGGGAAACTAAACGGTGGTTTTACATAAATTTAATTTTGTATGTCTCTATAAATACACACTGAGCGGGGCGGTGTAACGGTTAGCGTTCTCGCCTCGCATTCGGGAGGACGGCGGTTCGAATCCCCGTCCGGGCATCCAGATTTGGGTTTTCCATGGTTTCCCCAAATCACTCCAGGCAAATGCCGGGATGCTTCCTTCAAAAGGCCATGGCCGAATTCCTTCCCATTCCTTGCCCCCCATCCTTGACCCCCATCCTTTCCCGTCTCTAAAGACCTCGATGTTAAAAAGAGACGTAAAGCAGTTACAAAAAAAAAAATCTATAAATACAGGTCTAACTACCCACACATTAGCCATAGGAATATTTACTTCCCTAATATTATTACACTAACCCTCAATTTTCTTCTCCTCTTAAGAACTTTCTTGTTCTCTTTTGATGAAAATGGGTAGCTAAAAATGAATCTGACGTTGAAGTATGTTCAGGGCAGGTATGTACAGTTAAATCCTAATTCTCGATCGTATCAAGTTCTGATTTTTCTGCTATTTTTTTTTAAAAATTACCATGCTTCCGAATTGCCTATAATTAAGATGTAATGTCAATTTTTATACCAAAGATAACAGTAATTTCTGTGATGTAAATTCACGTTCACAAACCGAGCTTGTTGGGTAAGCATAACATTTGGGCCTCGCACTTGGGAAAACGCGAGTTTCATTCCAGTCAAACTATCCAGATTTCGGTTTTCACTGGATTCTTTAAATGAGACCATGCGTTTTCTGGGCTAAATCCTGAAAAAACCATAGCCTGAATTTTTAGGAAAAAATATTCAACCGTTTTAACTTGTTCTATTCATCAAGAATTGGAATCACCTAGAAATCTTCGGCAAAAACCAAAATACTTTAATCTTCTGAGTAATCATATCAGCATTGTTTTAATAATAGTTATCATTAGCGACAATTAAACGTAGCAGGAAACCGCTATATTGATTCTTCATTTTGTTATTCTATTTTCTCAACATTTTCCTCCTTTTTTTATTCACATTTTTCTGAGAAGGTAACAATTACTTTTTAAATCCGGTAGATTCAAACCTTGAAACTTGTTTGATTTAAAACAATGATATAAATATTAAATCTAACAAATTTCCTACTGGCTAAAGAGTAGAAACTCAATATTATTTCCTGAATTTCTTGATGCGTTATGTAGAAAACGTTACTGATTACAGCATATCAGTGGCGTGAAAAATACAAATTTTCTATAGGGCTCAATTAAATCTAACTGAAACAGCTGAATGAATAAAGTGTTCAACGTTACATCAGTTCCTTAACAGTTCCTCATGTTTCCTACCTTGTAAATTCGCTTACAAAATAAATTTAATCAAAATGGCTGTCCTTTGAGCGCAAAAAAGATTAGTTGACGCAAGTCCTAAAAATATATTGTTTACTAGTTTTCTCGAGGAATGTAAAAAACAATCTTATCTCTGGGACCGGAAATTAGCTACTGCAGTATTCATTTTTACATGGACAGTAATTAATTTATTGAACTTACCAAAAGACACTAGAATGTATTCTTGGATTCCAACTCCGTCAATTTTAATCTTGGTTTTTCTAAAATATGGGATAACTATTGAAATAATCAGTTAACAGATTAGTTCTTACTTCGCCCTTTTGCTAAATATTGTAAAGAAATGGAGGCTAAATGGCACTAATGACTCTATGAGATCCATCATTGCAACTTGTTTATGAACGGTGGTATGCTCCTGGTAGTACACCATATTTTCCTATTGACTGATCATAATCAGTGCTGGGACGCTTCAGTCGCCCTGTTTATGATTCTTATAACACTGGTTGTAATCACCTGAATTCCTGAATAATGTCCTCGGAAGGTGCTTTCATTATTCCGTTCGTAAGAAAGACTGTGTCACAGTTTTCACCATTCTTTCGGCTGATCTTAATGTTTACAAATTTTATTTGTTAGATATTCCATACATCAACAAAATCCTTGGTTCATATTAAACATTATGCTTTAATTAATACGATAATAAAGTAACGATAAGATAGCGACGAAAATAACTGTAACTGAAAACACTTAAGGGAAAAATGTATTTCCATTTGTAAAAACAAAAATAAATGATGACTGCGTGGTGGTCTTGTTTCCGTTCATAAATTACATTTTTTACATACAGAACAGCTTTACAAATACTATTAAAAGTTTATGTCATTGTCAGACTGATGTAGACAGTACTTAGTACTGAAATGAACTCTTCATGGGTGTACCGCCGGATAGTGTTTTGAAAACACGATATTTCGACGACTAGCTCCGTCGTCTTCATCAGGTGTCGAGACGTCTGCACAGGTCTGCTGACCGTCGGATACTGAGACAGCCCAGTTGCCCCAGTACTTAATACTGTTTAAAGTATGTGCAATGTAAACTGTATAAAATACCCATTTGAAGGTTTCTTTTAATAGAGCTTTAAGATCTTCGATGTCAAGACCATTAGAGCAAGAGCAAGGAAAGAGACAGAAATTCGGTATTGCCTTTTCAAAAGGCATTATCCGGCATTTACTACAAGTAATTTCTGGAAACCACAAAAAACGATATCTGGATGGTCTGATCTGGAGTGATACAACATTCTCCAGGAGCCACGTGAAGTAAAAATATGGATACAATTCAAGATCTCTTGAACTATTACTATTACTATTACTCCACGATTCACTAAAAGTGTGTGGCGGAGGGTGCATTGCACCTATCCGGAGAAAAAATGGTTTGGAAGGGATATACGGGATATGGCAGTAGACGCCCATGGGCTACTGTGAGGAACCATCCCAGCATTCGCTTGGAGCGATCTGGGGAAACCATGGAAAACCCAGATCAGGAACGAGACAGGAGTAACAAAAACCGTTACACTGTGACTATTTATGCGCTAATTATCTATCCATTCTGTGCAATATAGCAAATGATATACTTTTGTCCTGTGGCGGATCTACTAATTTTCCGAGCACGGGAAAAAACTTGAGATTGCCGCCCAATCAAACATGAATCTTTTCACGGCGGCAGTAAAAAGGTATTCTTCGATTTCGCTGCTCACCCTGATGGTTACCGATCGGAGTAGTAGAACTAAAAGAAATAAGTCGCCACCTCAAGAATTTGCCATTCATAGCCCCTACAAACATCTTCAAGTTGCCGCCCGGGGCAAGCACCCCGGTTTGACCCCCCTCCCCCCTCCCCCCCCCCCCTCCCCCCTCCCCCCTCACCCTAGATCCGGCACTGACTTTAGCTTGCTAGCCAAATCAACCTGTGAAATTCGAGTGGATAGTATCAACAATTGCAGTCATAGGATGATAGATACCTATTTTATGCAGACAACATTTCATAATACCGGTGAATAATAATAAGTATTTCTTTAACTATTTTAATGTTAAAATACTGACGATTCGTCTAGATGAAAGTCTTATTGCTTTTATTTTAAATTTTTAAGCAGAATTAGGAAAAGATGTTTATAATAAATTACATTTATCCCTTAGCGATACATCTATATTTGACATTATATATATATATATATCACTCTTATATTCAAAAATTTTGAAAGCAATTATAAACACTACTACTTTTTGCTGAAGTGTTTACACCATTCCCGAAGTTCCCAATTATTCCAAAAAATGGTAAAAATATGACTATAATGAGGAGCAGTCTTTAAGGGCAATAAAATTGTAAAAAAAAAACTATTTCATTTTCCCTTTCAAGAAGTACACAAACTACTTGAAAGATGGCGTCAGTATATTTAAATTGAGAACTGCCATGATGATAACTAACGGCTCAAAAATTATTCCATTTAAGTTAGTCTTAAGTAAACAATAAATTATAACTTAATTTTGAACATCATTTTTTCTTCTTCTTCTTCTTCCTTCTGCACAGTTGAAAAGAGTTCAAACTTTCTGTGTTAAATTGATACTTAAATGCTAATCACAAATCTCAAAAACGATCTGCTTTAAAAAAAAGCAATTTTTGGATGGTCAACTATGAATCAGTTTAGAAAAATTCAGTTTACTCAGACATTGAAATACATAAGACATCTTATTGCTATAAAACTCACTGTAAAACTATTTGCGTTAACACGTGTATCTAGAATCAAAAGCCAAAGGAAATGCTCTGGTCATTTGAAAGGTCTTGTAAATGCCGCAATCGTTCTACCGAAGTATTAATAAAGGAACACTCGGGCTAAAAGTAGATGACAGCTCACGGAGATACAGTTAAACATTTCAGCGTTCCCATCATTTATATCTGAGAGGAAGCTTTTTGTTCTCCTTGTCTGGCAGTCAAGTTAAAATTTGAAAAGTGACCCGAAAAACTTTTGCCCAAGTTTGGAAGCAGAATGCCTGCAGTCGATCGAGTCGTTGTTATTCCTATGGGACTAAGTCCAGATAAAGTTATATTTAGCAGCTCGAACCTCTCATTTCATAATAATGATCTGTAGAACACGGGCGAGAACTCCGATTCGAAAGAGTATTATCTGCAGCGAATTGCTTATTTGTGTCTCTCTAGGTGTAACTTTCGTGTGATGCGATTTCTTCGCTGACAGTTGAGACCAGTATAAGATATCAACGACTGAAGAGAAGAAAAAAAAAATAACTTTCAAGTATGTCTTACATGATTCGTCCATTGGTGTGATTTCTGTTGTAATCGAGATTTCATTAGACATCTTACCTCAGAGAACGTCGAGACATTATTTATAATGGTTACATGCAATAAATAATGTCTCTGGTAAAAATCATACTATACTATCCACTATCTGCAGTAAACTTTTAGATTCACCTTGGTTTTTAAATTACTGCTGGTAAAATAATTTGAGTAAAGTGTTAATATTTAATTTGTATTAAACTATTACGCATCGGAATAAAACAGAAATTCACAGCAGTAACGGTTCCCAGTTGCTTTTTCACACTTCCCCTTCAACCTACATTATTCATCTTGTTGACGCCGATTCCATATATCATCTGAGTCACAAGTTATTTTTCCAAACTTCGAACAGGAATTAAATTATTCTGGTTCTGAAAAATAAAGCCCTAGAGATGACATTCTTACTTATACCAAACCTGTTCGTGTATAATAATTTTCACTTAAACTGCGTGTTACTGGGAACCTCATTTAAATTAAAAAATTATTCAGAACTTTCTAAATGCGTCCACTAAGAAAGAGTAAATAAATAAATAAAAATTCCAATCACAGAATTAAGAGAATAAGTATCCGTAAGTCCAGTAGCTTTTGGCTACCTGGAAACGTCAAGTATCGAATACAATTATCGTGTAATAACTCAAAAATGCATTCACATTTATACTGAGCTTCATTAAAATGTATGCAGTAGCCTAAACACAACGAATAATTTATACTGCAGCGTTAAAGTGTTTGTTTATAGCCAGTTTTCGTGTTATATTATTACATCCATCAGTACAGATGTGTAAATACAAGAGTACAATATTGTATACAAACAATTACAAAAGTCTACCAAGTCACACACTAATTAACGTGACTATTACAGCAACGAAAATGAAACTGTATCTTGTAAATAAAATTTTGACTGTTACATGACTTTATACCTAAAAGCGTAATCGAATCTATAACCAATTTTTGTTTTAAAATTTATACGTTTAGATACCTGCGTATAATCATTAATAATGGGAAAGTAACTAATTTTGCAATAGTATTTAGTATCTTGTCCTTTACTAATGTAATTAAAGTTTATTTAAAAATCACATACTCAGTAGAAAATATGCTGTATAACGAATACAAATTTCATGGAGAAACTTAAGGAACAATTTAGTTTGCTACAGCACGCTTTTGAACGTTTTTTAAAGTTTGAGGTATTGTAGACAGTGACTTGGCTGAAGACGGTTCGATTACTGGCAATAAAGTTGGAATTTGTTTGGCTTGTACTTTGTTTTTTAGTTAAATTATCTTCCCATTTGCCGAAGAAACGATTATGGTCCGTAGTCAGAGCGCGTGGAGTTTATGAAACCAGACTTGAACAAGTGCAGAACAAAATGGGTAAAACAACTTGTGTTATGAGAAATACTGGTTCGTTATTGAAAAAACGAAACTTTATAGAATAATTTTTTAACGCATCGGAAGCTGAATGTAAAATATGAAGGGATTTTCTCCAAAAGATTCATAGCATGGAATCTAATTGTTTCTAACAGTATATGGTGTTTATATGAATAAGAGACGTTAACTTTGTAATTATTCATAACCAGTAATGGTAAATTAATTCATTTCATAACTTTTGTACTGAATGTATGACTTGTGATTGGATTTAATCGTTTGGAAAATGATTTGAATCACTGAATAGTTTATCTCCAGAACAAAAGGTTTAGGAACGATAATTTCTTTGCAATGAAATAATCTTTTTTAGTAATTTGAAGTACTGCTAAGTATCCATTTGGATGTAATAGCGAGTTTACAACAACGCAGTCGAAATCTGTTCAGTATCTGGTGTTAATTCAATTAAAATGTAAATGGTAAAATATTTCACTGGCCGGCGTATTAAGAAATACAGTTGTAATGGAAAGTTTATAATTGTGTCTGAAAAATTAGTAACAGACTAGTAATTAATGGGGTTACTTTCCAAGGCTTAAAAAATATGAATAAATTGCATAATTACACACAGAATCTCAGAAATTGGAAGGAAATTTTCACAAAATTTATTAACATCTTCCCAAACCTGACTGCAATTTTTTTAAATATAATTGAAGAAACAAATAAAATTCTCTTAGCGGATTACAATCTTCATGAATTTATAGAGTTCGGGGCAAATATTTTGGCATGAGTTAACGCCGTAGTTACTGGCACAATGATCTGCGGTGGCAACCGAAGTCGATGTGTGGTTACGATATGGTTGTGGCGGCCGGTCTGTTATGGAGCACTTCCAATGCAGCTACTTGTCCATGAAGAAACAGAACCTTGCCCTCTACGTTGATGGCAGAGAGGCTTCAGGTGACCCCGTGACCACCATCTGCGAAGAGGCGTCGAACCCAACAGCTACTCAGACCTGGCGAGTCTGATCACCACTTCCGAAGGCACCCTGGAGTGTCGCGGTCTAAGATATCGCGAAACCACAGAAGCCAATGACAGGTCTCAGGAAAAAGCAACAGAGGTTAGCTTTTTTAAATCGTGTGTTGGCTCCTTTTTTTTTTTTTTTTTTTCTAATAATGTCTGTGGAAGCCAAAGAGTTAGGTTGGAAGTGGCGGCTCGGCGAAAGGAGACTTCTTAAACATTGTGTTTTCAGACGACAGCAGATTGCAAGACGAGTGGTGAATGACTTGCAAGATTATTGCATCAAGTTATTAAGATAATTTTCCACGAGATATTAAACAAAAGGGAAAGCTTCCTTTAATATTTTGAACATAGATCGGGCATGACTTCAAGAGCTATTTTGTATGTGCCAACTTCATTTAATTCTGAGCTACGCATTCTGATCTAAGATCTAAATAATTTTTCTCTTTTGTGATCGATGATAAGTTTAAACTTTCTGCTTATGCACGGGGACTACAGTCACTAGCACACGATACAGCTCCGCAAAACTGATTTAAGCTTCAGTTTAATTCAATTAGGCTCAATCTATTTCATCCATACTGGTATCTCGTGTTCTAAGTTTCATGCAAACAGAGATTTTGCTTTGAATATATTTGTTACATTGTAATTTCTAGGACCTCTCCCTAATGTAAAACCAATATTTCACTTATCATAATCTGTAGCAACAAGATAAAATAAGTTATTGAAAAAAATTTTATATTAAAGTTGATATTTTATATAAAAATTCTAAAAATTTAGTTTTTTAGGTTTTATTATTTTGTTCGTAATATATCAATAGGAAAAAAGTAAAACGATATTGGTTTTCTGTATAATTAAGATGACTAAGTACTTACTCACAATTGATTTACCATTGGATATCTTGCTTTCCGCACGTGTGCATCTGAGCCAACGATAACATTACCTGCATTGAACCTCGGATGCAAATACAATGTTTAACTAACGGCCTGACTGAAAGCGCAGAGAGAAACGTATAAACGTAGAAAATGTTGGTGCAGACACAGCAGGCCCATTGTCAGCTCCGAGAACCGGGTGGGAGGGAGTTGGTCTAAGCATTGTTCCTGCGGGACGCCGCAGTTTACTTTGCTGACTGGCCCCTGTATCTCGACTAGCCGCTCGCCGTCAGGGGAACTTTCAGCAGGCTCCCTTATCGCTGGTTCCTTTCCCGTTTCCTTCAGCGTCACAAAGGAACTGCATCTCACAGATCGGTACGTACAACACCCAACAGCTTGATGGCTGACCATCCTTAAAACATTATTTTTCAGATGGCTTTAAGATAACTACTCTCCTCTAATTAGCGGCAAGTATGAATTAAGATAACCGTGGAGATCATAACAGTCAAAATCCGCCCTGATTCTGCTGCTAATTCTTAAAAGAAATAATACTTAAGGGAAAGAGGAATAATTAGTATTGTAATATTCTTAATAGCTGCAGTGGCGTAGCTAGGTCAACAAGGGCCCCGGTGCAAAAAATTTATTTTGGGCCCTCAGGACAGACGGGCGACCTTTTTTTTGCTTTGTGTGCTGGTAGGGGCCCCCTGAACTGAGGATGAGGGCCCTTGAATTATTATTATTCTTTAGGGGCCCCTGAGCAGTGGTTGGGGCCCCCCTGAGCACAGCGAGGGAGTGAGGGGCTCCTGTGTTCTCAGTCTCAGGGGCCCCTTAGACGACGGTAGAGCTAAAAAAAAAAAAAAAGGTCGCCAGTTTGCCGTGAAGGCTCGTGGGCCCTCTAAACTGCGCTTGAGGGCCCCTAGAGGTGCGCTTAGGGGCCCCTTGAGGTATGCTTTGGGGCCCCCTGAGCGTGAGGGCCCCGGTGCACTGCACCGCCTATCCCCATAGTAGCTACGCCCCTGAATAGCTGATATGTCCATTCCATTTGATTTCAAACACGGATTAAGTCGTTTTGTATTCCAATAGTGTTTCCGTTATTGTTATTGCTTTAGGGCGCGTCGACAGCGGGAGTAATAGTGTTTCCCAATGCACGGCAGTGAAACATTGATTGTAAGCTGACAATACGCACAATTTTTTTCTAATAGTGTGAATGCTCTGAATCTGACAAATCCGGTTCTGTCACGGGTAGAGCACATGTCATCCTACCCTCATGATCACGCCGAATGGTGTCTGGTCTGGATAACCGACACGGAAAAAGACGGGTGTGATAAAAGAATGTTCTATTCTGTGGAGGAAAGAAGAATTGAAAGAGACTCATAACAGGTAAAGCGCTAGCCAAATTGCCTTTCTATTTGGGAGTGGAGAAGATTGGCGGAGTGGTTTACTATGGTCACTATCGAGCTGTCGTGCAGGTTCTGGTATTAAACTCTACAAACGAGGGCAAGCTCTTTATTTATATTTTATTCACGTAACATAATTCATCATTTGAGTTAGAATTTCACATTTTCTTCACTAGATGATTGGCTGCAGCGTAGGTTTCGGAAATTCTGCAAAGTTCATAAACCGAGTAAGCACATACGACAAAGAAATTATCTTAGAAGAGATCAAGAAAGCTACCAGGAACACAAATGTGTTTGGATTATATTAATCTTAATTATTAGTTTCACATGAGCAGTACCTCATTATGCAATGAGTTATGTAGCAACATGGCAAGCAGACTACCTGTTACATGGATACTTCCGAGAAACCAGCACAAGGTTCCAAGAGTACAACAATGAGTGTAAGTAACAGTGTGATAGCATACGAAGCGCTATCGTACTTACATTAAGAAATACAACATAAAATCAAATGTAACAGTAAACACGCCTGCTACATTTATGGAATAAAAATATTTCCACTCACCTGCTGAATTTAGTGGCTTGTCATTTATTGAATACGTCTGCGATTTAAAAAATCTGGATATTCGTGATTAAATATCGAGTCCATCAACGCACCTCAACCTCTGGGAAATAATGCTTGGATGTCTAAAAATGTTATTTGATTTGATGCGCCTACTAGTATAGCACAATGTAAAAGTCAAGCTTACCCTGACGACTTAAATATTTCTTCTGCATATCTTTTACATAAATCAAAGAGACTCTATCCATTTCTTTCACACTGACCACTAAAATAAATCTATTCACAGCTGTTAGGTCAGCGGTCGACCAGGTAGACGGAGATCGTTTTCTCTTCCTGCCAGCTTCAAACTACCCCGTCTCGAATTAGCAAAGCTCCTCACCTTAATTCAGCCATATGGTATAGTGGTTCTATGTCATGTCACGTAAACAGATAAAGCAACACATGACTCCTCATCTGGTAACAGAAGATGAATATTGACTAAACTTTAGTCTCTCGCAATATGAATGTACGACTCCGCTATTATTAGCACGCAAAAGCAGCCTCAGAACATCTCTGAATGCATATGAGACTAATGGTCCACTTTTCTGTTTATCGGGCATAAGACCACGCTACTGTGCCATAGCAGGCACATAAACAGAGCGTCTTTTTTACTGCAAACACAAAGCAGAATGTCCAAAAATGGCTGTTTCCTAGTCTTTTTACCAATTCTCTCTGTGAATTTACTCGAAAAATCCACTGAGCGGGGCGGTGTAACGGTTAGCGTTCTCACCTCGCATTCGGGAGGACGGCGATTCGAATCCCCGTCCGGGCATCCAGATTTGTTTTTTCCATGGTTTCCCCAAATCGCTCCAGGCAAATTCCGGGATGCTTCCTTCAAAAAGTCCATGGCCGAATTCCTTCCCATTCCTTGCCCCCATCCTTGCTCCCCATCCTTTCCCGTCTCTAAAGACCTCGATGTTAAAAAAGAGACGTAAAGCAGTTACCAAAAAAAAAAAAAACTATAAATCCAGTAGCCATTTGCTTTAAGTCTGCAAATTTGGGTGTTCGCCATTGACTGATAAGGGTGGAGGGACTACTTTCTGCGCCAAGCTACTGCGTCTACGTCGGGCCTTTGGCGACAGGTTTATGTTGCCATCTAGGCGGGTGCTTAGCGTCATAATGCTTCGGGCCTACGATTCTACTCAACGTGTGCCCTCGCACATACCGATTAGCATAGAGAATATTTAACTAGATTATTATTTTATTTAAAATCGATTTATAAATTATACGTGAATTTTTTTAGCAACTCGGTCATGAATATTGTTTCCACAGTTTAATTACGAATATTTTTTAATATTTATTTTGTTGCACTTTTATCAGTTTTTATTTGAAATTTAAAATGTGGCAAATACCACAACCTAGTTGAGAATCAGATCTGGCTCTCAACTATCAAAATAAATTCCTTATCTGTCATACAATAAAACTTCCCGTATAGTTCCGGCAATATTCAAGATGTGTGACCACTAGCTTTAAATTCGTGTCTTAATGTTACCATTTTCTTTTTGACTCAAGGGAAAAAAGTAAATGAATAAGAAAATCTATCAAAATCGCGTGTTCTGGGAAACCGGTACATTCCCTTATAATTGTGAGAGCGTGGTGATGTGTTTGTGAAATAAAACTAATGGTATGAGTAGGTAATGACCTATTATTATTACAGAAATTCTATTAGATATTACCGAAGCCACCCATAGATCACGGATTACAATACAATTGAAACATACCTGACACTACATTCTTCAACGAATGCTTAACTGTATTTAAAAGATTAACAGTGCTGGAGAGTTTATTCTTTTCTATGATTATTCCATTTGATAAACACAAATTACATTTTATTGAGTATGGAATTTCTAACGTCACAAAGCTGGTGTTGCTATTGCATCAAAAGAAAATCTCGATGAAACATGCTTTCGGTATTTATCTGCCCCTGGTAGTTTATCGTTTCTGTGGTTCTCTAAATGTGGGCGCGCTCCAATTCTTATCCTTCCTCTAACACGAGAAGCGTCTGTTGCGTTGGGCTTTTGTTCTCCTCCTTATTCACTTTGTATTCAATTCCGTTTGTATTCCTTTTTTCTCCTCTGCCTTCTAAGCAGACCCATTGTAATTCAAACAATGAGCGCAGGGCTTCGCATCCACAACTGCGTCTAGCGAATGGAGAATTTTACATCGCTCACATATAAACACATTTCTTACACAGTACTACAATCTATTTACCTAGTTTACGAAGTGATCTTATGTTAATAATGCCAGCATGTCTGAGGATAATTATAAAATACAGCTCTGGACTGTTGGACATAATGTCTCCGCGTAAACGTCTTATTATATTGCAAAGATTATAAGAATTCATGTACCTATTCAAGCTAGCCGAAAAAAACAATCCTGGTGTGGTAATTTACACCGTGATACCTTTGTCAATGTGTCCGTTGACCCTGATGAGATGTAAATATATTTTTTTAAGGAGATACCGGTTTTTGACTCACAAAAAGTACCAAGGTTTTTCTACATTTAAACACAAACTAAATGCAAAGACTGTAACAGCAGCTCGAAATGTTAAATATAATTCATGTAATGTAAATGCGCAAATTTAGTATATGACCAACAAAATTTCACTTGACTTCAGAAGTTACAAAATGGCTTTTGTATTTCTTTCACAATGTGAAACTGTACAGTCCATTATTAAAAATCCAAGAACCAAAATAAATCTATAAATATATTTTTAATTGAAAAAGAGGGTACGATGAGATACCAAAAGCGCGATCTTCACCAGTACGAGTTAATTGACTTCTCGTAGTTTATTTTACAGATTTCAGTTTCTCCAGGTTATTCATTGGCGACTATTGAGAAACTAACCGTGGCTAGCGGATGCCAGCAACAGACCAAAGGGCTCGCAACATAATGGTTGATTTGTTCTGCTAAGAGATGACATTGGAACAGACCTATGAGCATAAAAATCAAGAAATTAGGTTAGACAAAGAAGTCAGTGCAAGCGCAGAATGGAGAAACTTTTCTCACGTCGTCAGTGCAAAAAAGAAAGATAAATTCCTATATTTCGCGGTATCCAAGCATAAGGGATTAACAGGATTGCTCCTCCAATGAAACATCCTGGCGTCGTTTCTATTGCAATACTCAGTGTCAAAATATTGGTAAGTGTTTCTTTACGTTTCTATGACTGTGATGGTATATGTTCACTATAAAGTCTTGTTTGAGTTACGGCTGAGATTGTGGTAAGATCCGGTGTCACCCTTTTTCGGGACTACTCTTCCGAAAGTCACCTGGCGGCCATTACGTCTCCATCCGATGGGATAAAATCTCTCAAAAATATCATGTGGCCTCTCATTCCGTAAGCAATGCAGACAGTATCGGGTTTTAACCTAGTACTTAGATGCAAAATCTGAGTAATTAGTAATCGTCCACCACCATCTTTGCTATCCTGCTGGACAAGCCTCAAGTGATTATATTTACTTCCACCACTGGGGACCAAACCAACGAACCCTTGTCGAGCTACAGACACTGTCGTAATGTTTCGACTATCTTCCCAAACGAAGTGGGCTGCAAGCAAAGTAAGAATAGCCTTAATTTTAGTTGATGGTTATTGACAATAAGTGTGTCCGATGTACAGCAGTTGAATGACCATGTAAACTTACGTTTTTCGTAAAGACTAATACGAGATGAAAATCAAGCATAATGGGAGAGCGATAACTTTCTGGCCAACCATTCAGGAGTTCGAATCTCCGACCAGTCATCCAGATTTGTGTTTTTCGTGGTTTCCCCAAATCACTCCAGACGAATGCCGGGATTCTTCCTAGGCCTTTGCAGAATCCCTTCTGTTCATTGCCCCTAGTCCTTTCCTGCCTCTAATGAACTCGACGTTGACGAGGCATAAAGCCAGAAGAGTCAGAAAAACAATAACAAAGCACTTAAAATATTAGGTAAAACTGTTCAAAAGCATAAAAAAGTTGCAGGTGCAACATAGGCACGGCTATTTAAATGCGTACCAGTCACGCTCCTCCACAAACCGCGCTCTGCAAACTGTTTGAATTCAAGCAAAACCTATCAGTTATGTTTCCGCTACGACTCATTTAAATAGTTCGTCGAGAAAACCTTGTACAGTGTCATCCATACGGATTAACAGATTCTTTAACACAATCAAACCTGGATTATGTTAGAAACGTTTATAAGAATTTAAAAGTAACCGATTTTCACGTGTGGGGAAAAATAATTTTTTTGGCAGCTGCAGCAAGAAACTAGTCATTTTTTACATTCCCATGTTAGACCTTTATTAAACGTTCTTTGGTTTTGTGAGTCTTTTCTGTTCGTACATTACAGTGAAATACAGTGGATATCGTCAGCCGACAGTAAGGGAGCGTCCATAAGTCCATAAAATACGTGACTTGATTTAGGTGGGGGGGGGAGGAAACTATGCTGGGCTACGTGGGGAAATGAGAGGTGTCCCAGCCAAACTACGTAGCTTTTCATTCATTTTATCTGTCACAGTTAAAATGTGGTGGAGAATACACAAAAGCATGTTGATACTTATTACCGTCATTTAATTATCTCCTTATTTTAAATAACTTATATACAGATAGTGCCACGCATGCGTGTGACTTGAAGTCATACTGTTCGGGTCGCACGGAGCCAACGCATTTCATCTAACCAACACGCAACTGCGCATTACGAGCAGAAAAACATTAGACACATGGTACCCTGACTCTAATTTGCTTATAGATGTCACACGGGATTTTTCACTTCAGTATCAGTTGATTTTGTTTGGAAAAAAATTTGTTCTGATAGTTGATAATATAATTCTAATTTTGTTAAATGAATTTCAGTACATCTTTAATTATAGTCATCACTGAAGTGTTATTGCAAATTAAAATTCTGATATGAAATGGCGTTGTATAATAAACTTTACGAGCCTTGCCGGAAATGAGCTATAGGATTCTTTTAAGCATGTCAAAGACTCGTTCTCTGGTAATGTAGAAAGAAAGATAACAGAACTGCAGCAAAAAAACAATGCAGTCCTTCTTAGTGTTTTTTTTAGTTTTTTTCGTGGCAGGTATAGTTTGTTCTATTTTATCAATTAATAACCAGTGATGAATGAGATGAAGAGATGTTTCTAGAAACACCTCAAA
This sequence comes from Vandiemenella viatica, assembly GCA_031002005.1. Lineage (NCBI taxonomy): Eukaryota > Metazoa > Arthropoda > Insecta > Orthoptera > Morabidae > Vandiemenella > Vandiemenella viatica. Next base: position 193,598,890 of record CM061920.1, read on the forward strand.
AACAAAAGGATCCCTGACTATACCTGAGAAAGAAGTTTTCCAACAATTGATTAATTGCAGGAGTGATTAGTCTCACCATTTCATTCAGAATATTAATAATTATAAAAATAAAATATTAGTCTTGTTCATTAGACATCAATAATTTTAACGATAGTCTGGTAAGAGGAATCAGCACAAAATATCTTCTGGAATTGATTCTGAAAAAAACAACGTTCCATACACGTGGGGGGGGGGGGGGGCAGGGTGAAAGCCACGTCAGGTTACGTTAGGAAAAGTGGAAAGGGAGAAGGGGTATTCGTAAGAGGTCGAAACGGAGGCACGTAATTTATGGACGCTAAAAGCATTTATGGCCTGGCGAGAAGTCCAGAATCAAAACGTTTCGAGTATCGGAAATGGCTTTGGTTTTATGTCTTTCATCCTGCTCACAAGGAATTGGACGAAATTCAATCTACGTTTGAATCTTGTGGACCACCGTGAGAAGCCAATTGAGAGATCATATTCCCAAATTCAAGAAACTAGACGCTAATTAGAAAACCACGCAATTAAAGCTTATGGAAGCTATCTAAAAACAGAACTGTCATGGTTTCTCAACTATTATTTGCTATTAAGTACTAAAAGACATCATACGTTCGAATATCATGGTATTTCTCTTCGTAAACAATGTCTCTCCTTCAAATCAGTAAATTTGCGTGTCAAGATAGATTAGTTTTTAAGTTTAAGTCACGTAGTTTTACGAAAATAATCGATATAGGATAAGCAATTAACACGATATCATTGATCGATGACAAAAGTGTGTGATAAAACGCAACATCACCTTTTAAAGAAAATGTTTTGTGCCATAGGAGAGGTAATTAGCAGTTGAATGTAAGTACCTCGTACTAGATGGAGTAGACTGATCAGGGTATGCAGGGACATCGGACGTTCTATAATGCAGCTTCCCAACTTCTCGGCAGGGTATTGGTTGGCGACCAGAGAGACTGTAAACTGAAGTAATTAGTTCATAGTGGCTCACCGGACTCGTTTTAATGCCTGTAGTCTCCAGCGTGCGGGTCATAATTCTCTAGTAAGCTACTGTCGTTTCCAAAAGTTGGACAATTTTAAATCATACCCAGCGGAAGCGATAATACAAAATCGTCTATACGTGGAACAGTGATTTCCTTGGTTTAAATATTTCAAACTGGAATAAACAACTTCAAATTATTTATTATTATTGTTATTAATTTTAATTGCGATGGAGCTAACGCTCCGGCGGCAGTTCCCCTAATCATCTAATATTTAAAATTTCTTTTAGAATTGGAGTGTTAGATTTTTCCCCCACTTTTCCAATTTGCAAATTTTAAGTTTAAATTCCTTAATCGTTTTTGGTAAATTATTAATCACTTCACTTGGTAATTTGTTCCAATCCCTTATCGACAAAAGGAAATTTTCCCACTCCATTATGCATGAAATCGAGCGCCAGCTTGTGGTCATGGTCGCCTTTCCCCTTCCATGCACTATTCCTAATTCTGTGACCAATATCTCTCCAAGCCCCATCACCAACATGATGCCTCGGTTAGCATACTAAAACGGTAAAGTTTGTTTCCAACCTGCCTTTAAGCATTTTTAAATATTTTCAACGTATTAAAAGAACCTTGAAAATACCATCAAATAACTTTTGAAGAAAAGAATCTAACTAGTTATTTTTGAAATATTTTGTTATTTTTTGTTTACACTGTAAAAATTGAATGATGTTAACCTATTTTTAATCAAAAGAATAGTTTTTATACTTTCAATGCCACCTACTCATATAAGGGTATATCCTCGCAGTAAATAACTCCAGCACACTACTTGACACGAGGTCTTGGTTTTCAAGAATTGTTTTCTCTTTTTAATTTGAATCAAGTTTCTCGTTCTGTTACTCTAATGTGCATTATAGTTTACAATAATGACGATCGAGCAGTTATATTACAAGAACATAAAGAAATTTTTTTAAAAATCCCCGACAATTTATGTATAAATGGAGCCGTGAAGCAGGAAACAGAACAAACCAATAAACACAAAATCACTTAATTCCTTCACCGTTATGGAAATTTTCGAGTTCACAATACATTAGTATCAGTAAACTAACATATTAAATTCCCTATTAATCAGACTTCATCGAAAATTACCGCTGAATCCACTGAAACACTTTACGCAAAATTATTGCTCATGATTGTCGGTTTAAAGCCGAGTTGTTTTAAGCATAATGGCATGAAATAAATAGTTTCAAAACCAAACCATACAAACAAAAATCTACTGAAATTGAGAACTCTTAATTCCCTAACATCTATTCGTTAGATCTAGAGTTACCATACTTAGAAAATCTTTCACAGACAGAAGTAATACTTCAGGTCGAAATAGATATAGAACGGCAAACCGTGAGGTCTAAACCTTGAACGAATTGCATATTCCCAGTACGATCGTAAATTTAGAAAATAAATATGACGTTGTACGACTTGACACTAGTTCTATCACATAATACAAAAAGCTTTTCCCTTTTTCTTTACGTTATCTGCCAAGAATAAGCGTGGTTGAGGAGGTATACCATGCCTGGTATCAGTGCAGGACGGCCAGTTCCTTTCCTCCTTACCTAACCTAACCTGATAATCCCACGTGGTAGAGGAGACCTACAGTTTAACGTGGAATCAAAAACCGGAAGCGTTCTGGCGTACTTACACAGCCAGCTATGCCAGAGTTGAAGCTCGGGTAAATGGTTATCGAAAATCCCCACCGAGACACCGATTCGAAATAGGAACCTTTCCATCTCCAGTTTCAAGGCTTATCCACTGAGCCATCAGATCGCTAGCTCTTAAGTCATAAGGCGAAAAAAAGTATCAACGAAATACTTTATATTTGTTCTCTAATTTATCTGTCAAACATATAGTGTAACGGCAAAAAAAATTCACAGGAAAAGATCGTTATGCGGCACATACGTCATAAAATTAACTCAAAATTTGTTAATACAGCAGTTTTCAGCGTTCCAACTTAATCTAAAATCACATTCGACCGCTGAATAAAGGGATGATGAAGTCAAGTAAAAAGATAGCAAGTTTTTTGGGAAGGAACAAAAAAAAATGCGTCATAAATGTCAATATGTCACGCTTATTTTTATTCGACAAGGCCTTTTCCCTTATTGGGAGGTTCCACGCAATTCCTTCACTGCCAGTGTGGTTTGGTAAGGAATATGGGTTTGACGGGGAAACGTATTACCGCTATCTGTGTGTCCTAATACTGTCTTTAAACCGTGTAGGAGCCGTGTTGGCCGTTACACATTGTTAGGTAAGTTGATATATCAGTCTGGCTATAAATGAGCTCAGCATATCCCGTCGTGACCCTGAGTACCTGCTCGAGAGGTGCAAAGCGGCGTCGCGTGCCGCTGCAGAGTCAACAAGTGGCTATTCAATAGACACAGGTCGTATTACGATGCATGCTGCCTCAGAAGATAAGGTGAGCATAATTGATGGGCTGGCTACGATGAAGGTTGGCAGATGCTTGGCTAATTAAACATGCATGAAGTGAACGGAATTCATTAACATCAAACTTATTTGGATATTTGTTTCATATATTCAAGGAAACAAATCATTTCACCTTCAAAGACAAAATTGCTATTCAGTCACGGAACTGGCTTATTCTGTTCTTAATTTTAAGTGAGAAATCCATAAAATTTAAAACTAGGGATCTCCCTTTTAGTCTCCAATCAAACAAATATTTTTTGACAGTTGGCTTTGTTCAGTCCTTTCATCCCGAGACAGTCTGTGATGAAGTTTCTTTATTGTAATTGTGATTAGTTCAACGCTAACCACATGTCAAACCATCACCCAATTAAAGTCATGGTATTTAAATTGTATGAGGTCATTTTATAATTAAATACCGATAAATTGCTGAATTATATTTTATGAGGAACCTAAATAATATGTCTCTCTTCTAGATTGTTGTCAAAGAACCCCATTACAATTTAACTACTTCCACAAGTCAAGAATGAATCATTTGGTCTAAATGAAGGCAATACGTCGAGAAAATGACGGAGGATATTTTGACAGGCTGTGGTTTACTGTCGTCACGGTTTTCAACATCTGACCATCAGCACCACCTTTCACGAATGACGTCAAACCAGGATGAACCTTTGACGAACGGCTCCACAGCGGAAAATTTCATTCCTTCTCAAAGTTGAAATTACTGCCGCCCGCCCCTGGGAGATGGCGGTTAGCGTATTGGTCTTGAGTTAGGAAGGTTCGAATCTAGCCACTGGCATGGGCTACCATAGGGCTAGGCGGTGCAGTGCACCGGGACCCCCACGCCCTATGGTAGCTACGCCCCTGTCTGTAGGTGACTGGCGAATTATTTGAATGTTGGGGCACACATCAGGACTCACTGTTTATTCTCGAACGCCTCGGCAGCATGGTATTATCGTTGTGACAATCTAAACTTACATTAAATATTCATTATGAGTTATTTAACAGCCTGCGCCGCATTCTCTCAACATCGCTGATCTTGCGTTTATGGACTGGCGTCAGACAACTCCGTGCTTGCATCAGAACATTAAGGATCCATGAGAGAGTGATAGATACTTTGGGAGCTGTGAAACAAATAGAACAGTAATAAGCTAATTCGAGTTGTGTTAGTGTATCAGCATTCGATGTATGCCTCTAACAAAACAGGTAAGACAGTATTACATCATTCTGAGTTGTACAGGTGTGTTAACGTTTTATGTATGCCTCTACAAAATAAAAAATAAAAACTTTCAAGTCATTCAGAATTTGTGTTTACTTGTTGCAAGGAAGCTCTATTTATAATACGAATTTCTCTCCATTCTTGTACATTCTCGGTATTATTACACTGTAACTTAGAATGTAATGAAGTGATTAGGATCTCTAGGCAGATGTTTTCAGTGTCTGTTTATATTTGGGTGTCCTCAAGACTACGGTCATTGTACAACGCTAAAATTCCATGATCACAGAACTTATTGATGGTTTGGTTATATGACCTGATATGCAATGCACTAATTAAATTTGCCATGCGATTAAATTAGTCTCAAAGGGTGTGGATCTTGTATCAGTTATGACCCAAAGAGAAACTGACACATTTTTTATAACCGTGTGAGTGGATCAGAATAGAGAACAAAACGAAATTAATGTAACAATCTACCATAACCAGCAACTACGATCTTCTTTATTTTTAACTGTATGTATATGTTAATCAAATAATACTAGTACATATTTATTTTCCATAATTACTGATCGTACTAGTGGTACAATAGTCTCATGTATTCTTCCCGCACGAAAAGTTGGTTTTTCATTTATAAAGAACGCAACAACCGTTTCTAAGCGCAGGAGCAACTTCAGCGGTAACTTCCCCCCATAGGCACATGAAATTAAGGCCAATCATTCTTGCCAAATGGCACAGCATGAGCTACACCCCTCTGTCAACTTGTCCTGTGAGCCAGCAAGTGCCACTTACCGTCAGCCGCCGTCCGCCGCCTGCGGACGAGTCGCTCGCATGCCGTTGGACGCGCGTGGGCTGCCGTTAGGCGCTCGGAGCGGTGCGTTGGCAGCAGTGGGCGCCGGTGAGCGTCGCGGCGCTACTGCCAGCAGCCCGCCCTGCCAGGCCGCGAGGCAACAGGCGGCAACGGAGCATGCGCACGGCCACTGCTGCCAACGGGCGAACCGGAATTGGCAACACTCGCGAATTTCAGCCCCCTCCAAAATTCTTCGATGGAGGAAGAAACAACGCATAAGAATCACCTCGGAAGAACTGTCTAAGAGCAAAGACGAGATGGATGGCACTGCATTAGTACTATTTGATGAGTAATATTTGACGAAGAATGTTGAAAATACATACAGTCATATGAGGCAGTGTGCCAAAGGATCAGCAAGGCGTGAGCGTGAAAGTGGCCGAAACTAATTTATGAGGCACCTGGCATGAATAATGGAAGTAGCCTTCAACAAATGAGACTTATAGCTAATTCAAATCACCTTATGGCATTGTTGGTCTGGAGATCCCGGGGGATTGTTCGGCCGCTAAGTGACAGAGTTTTCGATTTACCACGCAATGCGTCTCTTGTCATGGCTTCACATCACACAGCAAGTTGTTCCATAGATGAAAGTCGGGTTAACGGCCTATGGAAAATCTCAGCCGAGACTAGGATTCTTACAGCAGATCTTTCGATCTCCACTCAAACATCTCAACCACTGATCCGCCAGACCGCTCTGAAGCTTACAGTGACGGAAGTTAATAGTTAAGGCACCTGACTTGAAAAATGAAGGTTCTCATTCCGTCTTCAGTTGAAATTGCGTATGTGACGTATGCTTCGATCGCAGGTTATTCGGTTCCAACTTTGAACTACAGATCCAGAAGGAAAGAAACCTACCTATAACACGCTGTTCTGATATGCTTCCTACCAAACAAATCCCTTGATGCGAACTGTTTCAAGTACCACACAATTTGAATACATTGTCACTTTACCGCAAGTACTCACTGTTGGATTTATGTGACAGTCTTATTATGCTCTTGAAAATACGCATTTCCCTCGAAATGGGAACCGTAAAAAGAGAGCTAAAAAACAGTAATTAATAATTTACCAGAGCTTGTGTCAATCTACTGTCAACTAGCTGTTCACAGTAACTCCTTGAAGTTTTTTTTATTTTTATTATTTTATTTTACAAAGGATTATAAGATAAAGTCGGATCATCTGCGGATGTGGTTCTCAGTTTCAATTTGGAAAAATACTTTTCTGTTGCTACGAACCAAAGTACTCACTTCAACTGCGAGAAGCAGTTTACCTTTAAGCAGATGAGGAGACACACTTACCTTCTGAGCTTGTCAACATCACATCAAAGTCAAGCATACCCATACCTGTGGCCATAGGGTACCGTACATTGTTCTAAGCCCCTTCAAAATACGACCAGTAGTTTTTGTCTGAATCGCTTCCAACGGAAAATGGATTCTAATTTGCGGTCACTTTTAATTTGATTCTCAGTTTATCGATATCACATCCAAATCAAAAATGCACCTTTTATTTGTGCTTATGGCATTACGCTTCGCCTACATCATTAGAGGCAGTAAAGGACTGGGAGCAAGGAGTGGAAAGGAATTCGACCATGGCCTTTCGAGGGATTCATCTCGGGATTCGCCTGTGGCGATTTAAGGAAACAATGTAAAACGCAGATTCGGAAGGGGATTCAAACCCGCATCCTCCCGAATGCGAAAGCAGAGCTTTGCCGCTCGGAACTGGCCATATCGATCATGGTTCAAGCATTCTATCGTAACCATCTAAAGAAATTTTGGTTTCAATTCAGTAGTAATAAGACACGTATTTCACGAAAAGAATAACGCAAAACAATTAATACAAAACTTACACGTTCTCACAGAGATATGCACACTATCCTCCATTAGTATAGACGGTCACAAATAATTTTATTCGTTGACAGGTCATTAAAGGTAGGAAAAAGATTATTAGAGAAAGTATAATTTTATTAGGGAAGTAACTAAAACGACACATTTTTGTTTAGTTCGTAGACGTTGTGGTTTCAGTTTGCAGAGAGAGCAGAAATGTTAGAAGGTAGTGTAGTTCAATAGAGCAAGACAGATTACAGACAGAATGTCAAACGGCGGAAGAATTAATAAAATCATGACTAAATGCTCGAACAGTTCTGCATTAAATACAGCATCATTTACTGACAATAAGATTGCTAATCAGCTGCTAGGAAGCATAACAAAAGGCCGAGCCTGCTCGATGAGCAGTAACCTTCAGTCACACACCTCACTTTTACAAGCTTATTCCCACCAAGCGTGGTGGGTGAGCAGTAACGCCATGGCCTTGCGTTCGGGAGGACGCTGGTTCGAATACCAGTCCGGCCTTCCGGATTTCGATTTTCTGAGGTTTCCAGAAATCACTCCAGGCGAATGCTGAAATGGTTACTTCAAAACGCCGTGGCTGATTTCCTTTCAGTTCAATGCGCCCAGTCCTTTCACACCTCTAATGGGCTCTACTTCGACTAGGCTTAAAGTTATTAAAACAAAAGCAACATTACTTCAGACAAATGCCGAGATCGTTCTTACGAAAAGGCCAGAGCCGAATTCTCCCAACTCTAATGATCGCGGCATTGACGATGCACAAAGCACGAAGTAAAAAAAGAGATAGGTAAAAGGAATAAAAAATAAATCAGATAACTTTTTAGTTGTATCTTTTACTTTTTACAAGTTCTTTATATACTTATACAATGGGAAGACACTCTTTTTTAGTAGCTCCAGTACGAAACAAATCTGCATCAAGCAAAAACGCAGTCACATCGGTTATCAGCATAAGGAACAAAGGCACTAATAAGAGGTAGCGATATTCAAGCAGAGAGAGTTCAGCCACATTCTCAAATAAAATAAATAAGTACCATTATCACTACTGCCTTATTTGTAAGGAAACTTTAAGAAAATGATTCTTACAAATGTAGCTGTGGTCTAGCCGACATGCAGAGTCAACAGTTACTAGTTTTTACGCAACACATTGAAAATGGTTGTGAAACGAAATATGTGATAAATTAAACATCCATAAATATTTCTGTTACTTCTGATCAGATGACTCTTCAGAAACTACTAGTTAAAATGTGTCAGCTCTTTAAAACATCAAAGCACATCTTATCGACAGTACAATTAGTAAACTATAATTTACATTCCAAACAGATGAAGATATTTAAGAATAGTATACCGTGAGGTATTTAGCTTTTCAAGTTCTGTTTAATGAGACATATACCTAAGCAGAGAGTGTTAATGTGGTATCTAAGAAGACTGACGACACAATCTAGATCACAGGTTCCAGTGGACAGGATAAAAGACAGATCTTTTTAAATATATAGCTGATTATGATGGCTTACCTACAAAAATGGAAGAAACTTTGTATATTTCTCTTTTATTTGCTAGCTTCAACTACCGCGTTGTGTAGGAATTAATTTAATTGTATCTTCTGAACGTAAATAACACGTTGCTAAAAATATCTTGGAACGTGAGCATTTTTATTCTTAGCTGAGTGATCACTAAACACTGACACTGTACTCCTTTTTCTTCTTCTTCTTCTTCTTTTCCTTCAAAATTTGAAGGCAGAAACAACATTTGCTTGTAGGTGGAGTTCGCATGTTAAGGGAAGAACAGAAAGCAAGAAATTTATTAATGACAAGAAGAAAAAGAATGAATGAAGAAACAAAGCAGGAAGAAGAAACATGGAAGGTCCGAGAAAACTTCAATCGAGTAGAAAGATGAAAGAATGGATGCTTTTCCGTGTGTGACAATTTTATAAATAAACTCTAGACTTCCACTGGAAGAGCGTGTCAATTCCAGCATCAAATTCACGAGTTTCCCTCGGTGGAAAGCCAGAGAACTTTTTTGTACAAGAAAAACTGATGTTATTTGACAACTGCAACAATAAGTGTTCAGCAACTTAAATCGTAATATGCACTTATTACAATTATTTTTCTTTTTGAGGGTACGGAATAATAACCACCCTAAGGTGGAAAAAAATCTTCTGGTGCCTCAGAAAAGCAGCCTTGATTATCATGAATCGTTATAGTTGCTCCGCTCAGATTCAACCTGAAACGCAACATTGCATTTCACTTGTTATGAGTGATGCGTCACCATCCAAAAACAACACCCGAGCTTCCTCCTTCACGGATGTAGTTATTTGTAGACAGCCCAGGGCGTTTACCGTCGCTCCAAGTCAAAACTATACAGTACTAGATTTGATGCGATACCGCTACTTCAGATCTATACCATATGCCATCGTTTCCTAACTAAGTTACTTAACTGATTTTTCCGCAATGTACCTTGATGTTGGTATAGAATATATTTACAGTTTAATCTTACTTCCACAGCATCAGTTCTTAATGAGATGATAACAAAGAATAACTAGTGGAATATTGTTATACTCTGTGGTAGCCTAATATATCAGTACCTAGGTGACCGATCGTCGCTCGGCATCTTTCGATTTTTGTTCAGTATGCAAGATTTCATCAAAATCCGTAGAGAAGTTTGTGAGAAATTAATTTTCAATAGTTGTTCATATAATAGTATTAGATTGAATAGATTAAATATATAGACAATATAAAAACCTAACCTGAAGGGTGGTTGTATCCTCCAGAACGAGGCATACTAAGCCATTGTATCAGAGATAGGACGGCCAGGAACCTACAATTTAACGTAGAATCCGAACCACAGAACGCCCAAGCGTAGTTCATATGACCAAATTCAAATCTAAAAAATTCTTGCCCCCACCGGGATTAAACCCAGGATCGCAGCCAGAAGTTTTTGAAAACTAGCGCAGTTACCACTTTCTTTCCCATTAATTACATTTGAGCTGCCAGACCACTCCATATTTGTTATACATTCAATACATTTCTTTCCTACTTGGATAAGAACTGCAGTCGGTTACATAAAAATCGTGAATAATAGTTCAACATTTTATTTTAATGGCACTGTTTCTTTTGGTCGAATTTCATCAGGATTTTCTTGAATTGAGTCTTCACTGGCCGAAGTTGGAGTAACTTGGTTGAGACAATTTTCTTTTAGGTTTTCTTGAGATGAGTCTTGACTGCGTGAAGTTTGATTGTAGTTAATATATATATATATATATTAAAGGCTTCCTATGCATATCGAAGCTCGCAGTTGCTTACTACAACCAAAGATAAAACAGTAGACTCACCGGTACCTCAAAATTCTACGAGATTGCGTGGCATTAGAATTTTTTTGTGTAAGCTTGTATTTTTTCAAGGATGTCACGAATGTTGTTATTTTTTTTTCCCCTGGAGGTAGTTAAAAGTTTTTCTTAACGGCGTTCTAGGTTTTTTGAAGTGCACATTTCCTTACTCGAATTAAATGGATATTTAAATAACATCAGTAGGCAATACCTGAAACTTTTACGCCAGCCGTTACCGAGATAAAAATGTTGCTCTTATGTTCACATTGTTTTCAAGAAGTTTGAAAAAATCGCATCTGACAAAGCCAGTATTTATTTTTTAAATATCTACTTTTTAAATGTTTTACAATTAAACTGGTAATATTTAATGATAACCACTTTTCACAATTCAGTAATATTGGTGTTTGTATTAAAGACACATACGGTCAAAAAGTAAACGATGATTACATTAGAACTGCTAACATTATTTTCAAAGAAGTTTTGTAAAGTAAAGTATCCTTCTGACAAAACAAATATCTATTTTTTTAAATTCTTCTTCTTAAATGTTTTACGATTAAACATGTAGTGCTAGTATTAACTATTAGTAGGCTTTCTCGAACCTGAATCGCCTACGAGATGGCGTTACAGCCGTTTTCGAGATACCCAGTGCAAAACTTGTCCTATTTAGTAAAACTGCGTTTTTGCAGGGAAGACAACTATTTAGGTAATCTTAAAAAAAAAATCTAAATATGAAATTTCATCAAAATCGTTAGAGCCTTTTCCGATATTGAAAATATATACAAGAATTGCTAGATTAAAGATAAAATCAATTGAAGTGGTATCGTTTACGCTCGCACAATGATTACACGAACACTACTACAAAACTAATAGAAAGGTAAATGATATCACGACTGGATGAACTACTATGTGAATGTCAGCTAACTACTCTGTAATTCATTTTCTCTTATGTTTCTTTAAAACACGGGAGAAATGTTTACTATTTACTAGCAGTGAACGATATTTCTTCTATTATTATAAAACCTAAACTCTGTTATGTTCAGATCAAATAGAGAAAAAAATTTTGCCACCAGTAACAACACATAATTTGATCTTACCCACTACAAAGATCAACCAACATTTTGTTATTTTTTTATTTATATTTTTACTTGTGATTTTACGCCTCGTCGACGTCGAGATATTAGAGGCGGGAACAGATGTCTTGTTTACTGAATTAGTATCATCGCATGTCAGCAATACACTTCTTCCAAATACTCAAAAGAAGATAATACCACACCTAAGGATCACGATGTGATCTACAGCATGAAAACGAAATGGCCCCAGTGAGAAACTAATCAGAACGCAGTTCTTAGTAAGGGAAATACAGTGAGTTGGTGGACTGACGATACACACTTGCTGCATATCTGTAGAGCTATGTTTCACATGATATGTCACCGGGGGTGCTCATTTATATGTTAATAAACAATGTACTAACTAATTATTTGTTGAATATTTTTCTTTTGTTACTTAATCACAAGAGCCATCCAACATTATTTAAAACAAATCACTACATTTTACATTTTATAACAGTCAAATTGGAAATAATTGTCCCATTGAATGTTACGTTTGTTCATTTCCAACATATTTTGAGTTCAAGTATATGCTGACAGCATTCACACGCTATTCGATGTATAAACTAAAATATAATTTTTCGTGTTCATTATCAATTGAACTATCTTTCAACAACTAAAAGTCTTCATATCAGTAAATAAATGTAAAGCTTTATGTAATACCCTAATTGCATATTACGTTAACAGAATAGTTTTAGCTACAAATCTGTTCTGCTAGATTCGCTTGATAATATTGTGATTCATAAAGATGTAGAGAATTGTCAAGGCAGTTTGAATCTCCTGTCTCAATTTTTAAGTTTATCGCTTTTAACGAACGTGAATCAAATGTAATACTGCACTAAATAAAGAATACCACATTTACATATTCATCTAAAACAATTTTCTGAAACGTCTTCACACTATATTGTTTAAGATTACGCAGCATATCGACTTCTAGCCTACCACCTGAAATGAAGATTTTTTTTTTTTTTTCCTTACGTCGAGGTAATTAGAAGTGGGAAAAGAATGGGGCAAGGAACGGGAAGGAATATAGCCATGGCCTTTTGAGCGAACCATCCTGGCATTCGCCTAGTGTGATTTGGGGAAGCCAGGGAAACTAAAATCTGGATGGCCTTACGGGGATTCGAATCAGCGCCCTCCCGAATGCGAGGCCAGAACATTACCGCTCACCCACCAAGCGATGAGACGGTCAATAATTGTTCTCTGTTCTGTCGCCTGCCCTATAACTTTCTCCACCATATCTTCCAGCAGACGATGTCCTCCTTCAGTGAAGTAGATGAGACCTTCGATAGCTCGTCTGTTGTTCCGGACTTCAGATAATAAAGGCCTTACAAGATACTTGTGCTATCTTCTACTTACTATCGTTCAAGTACTCCCTTTGCTAGGATTTTACTTACTCCAAGCACATTATAAGGCTCTAGAAAAGTTGAAGAAGCAAAGTTATTTTACATGGTACGCCGCATTACAAGCAGCTCAAGCAGTCACAAATTAATAGCATCTGCTGTCAAGTTAGTTTTATTCTCTCGACTTTAATTTACTAAAAGAATTCTATATTTTATTTGTAATAAATGTATAAGCGAATGCTAAACTGAACAGGAGCGTACACCCCACTGACCATTTCGATTGTGAATGTGGTTAAAAATACCAAGTTCAAACTTTTTTTTTTTTTTTTTTTTTTTTTTTTTTTTTGCAGGGCCTGATTGGTGAACTGACTTTATTAACAGATTTTTTTATACACAATGGTTAATTTTTTTCGATAAAACTGTCTAATTTCTCTCTGTATAACATAACCAGTATGCAAAACACTAAACAACTGCTAAAATGAAACCATTTTCACATAATTGTGCAAAGAATGAAACAGCTATCGTAACCCCACAATACATTAGTTCTGTGTCATATATCATTCAAAATGAAATTGTTCCGATTTTATTAATTTTGCGAAATAATTTAATAAACTAAACGATAAGGTTTTTTGTTATTTTTTATCGTCGGGAAGCGTGTATAAGGAAAGGAATTGATCCCCCAAAGACGTGTGTGCAAAATGGAAATTTCCGTGTTCCATATGGGAAAGAAAAATCATCCAATTGCTAGTTATTTTCATGCACTGAGAGTTCCGTACACTGATGGGTATTAAATTTACTAATTCTTCTCTAAAGAATTAAAAAAAAAACACCCGTGGCATGTGATTTTTAAACACACGTTAACTCAAACAAATTAGATTTTAATCTAAAATAATACAGTGCGGTCTTAAAAAATTCTGAAACTATACAAGTAGTTATTTTCATGCCATAATTATTTCAGAATTCACTACATTTTTCACTGAATATTATATATATGATTTTTACTGGAAAAAAATTTCTACTGAAGCATAAAATTTGTTAAAAGTGCCTACTTAGTTAATTTGAGGAAATAATAAACTCCAGAAAGAAAGCCACATTACTATCTAAAACTTTACAAATTGTTATGGAGGAATAAGCAAGCTTTCCAGAACCAATAAAGAGGGGAAAATTTAAAACCACTACCATTGCAAGTTGTTAATGTAGACATAATATTAACAATAAAGTACTTTCCAATTCAAAAGTAAATCAATCTATTTATCTATACTTATAAAAAGCAACTCTTGGTCATCTATGACGTCATCCGACACGCCATGACGTCACTCTATAACGTCACGCTTTACGCCAATGTTCTAGGTTAAGCACGTTATTTGATAATATTTCTAAGCATCCGCGAGTTAATTAACTGACAGAACACTGAAATAAAAGTATGTATTACGTTTAAATCAACCTGTCAGTCATTAATGCTTATATTTACGTAATATTCTTATTCCTTAAATTCTTTGTCTGTAGATATGTAAGATAATGGCTATAAGTTTCGAGCATTAATGTTAGCGAAAGTTTTGATTAGATTGTTACTTAGCATTGGTCAGTATTACAACTGGCATTTGACGCTACAGTAAAGGGCATGAACAATTTAGTTTTTGTTTAAATAATAATAATTTAACATGTGTACTATTATTGAAATTATTAAATCGTTCGAACGGAAATAGTTGTACACTGATCGCGAATTGTGCAGTCTACACTACAATTAAAACAAATATTTAGTGGTATAATGTAGATTTATAAGATTTATTTTAATTTCCTTTGCTTTCAATGAGCAATTTACTGAGGCTTATTATTTTAGCAACATGTAAATGTGTCTTCCATTCAAACGTTGTAATATCGGTCTGAATCACGGATAACAAAAAAGAAGATTTTTGATCAAATTTATATCGCGAGGCATTATTGCTACTAAAATGCGATACAGTAGGCCTACATGTATTAATATGCGTGAGATTGAAGTACTGTTCTTCTGGTGGCAAGTTAAGCGTAGTATGTGGTCAGGTTGAAATGCAACCTGGACCCATATTGAAATGGAAACCTTTCGCTACAACGCAAGGCACGATTAATTACATTGAATTTTATTTTGTAATAATTCTATTTAATTAAGCAATTGCTAAAACATGAAATGTCGAACACTGAAAGAAAGGATGTATTTCGTTTAAAATGAATCGAACAAAGGAAGAAATAACAGGATTTCCGTGACATTCATCCGTCCAGTCAGAGGATATAGAACGGAAAGAACCACGGCCAGAGAACTGGGCGGAAAATCGAGCTGCACAACGCAAGATATAAATAGTTTTTGAGTCATCCAGATTTGTGCTGATCAGTGAAATGTTCCACGATTTGTTGCTTTGTCCCCGTCAGAGAAGGTGCAAGTGGCGGAGGCAGCGACTCACAGCGGCCCAACGACTGAAGCAGGAGCGACTCAAGTCTGCTTTATTCTGTTTCCGACCTGTAAATGTGAAACCTGTAACTGAATGTCAGAATAAATTTTTGAAAGCTTAAAAAAAAAATAATGTGGTAAGGCGCCTGCTTACCGTTTTGCGAACCCGGGTTCAAATCCCCATATTGCCAAATATTATTATTTCTTTTTTTATATTCAACAATCATTGAGCATTGACTTTATATGATTTAAAATTCATTTACATTTTTTTTTATGATGTGAAATAACGTTTAACGCATAAAATGTTACATAATATATAGTCTTTTTAGAAAATCATGATTTTATTGCTAGTAAGTTTATTTTTAATGTGTTTTCTAATGAAACAGATATGTTACATCTTCATCTTTTCTATACTTGTATCTCTACAGATACTATTTTAAAGTAAGTAGTTGCTCAAAATAAGAGCTGATTTTACAATATCTTCCATCGTGTCCATTTCACTATCAAATGGTTTCCTGAACACACGAAACCATGAAGACAGTATACCAAAGGCGCATTCCATGGTTTGTAGAGCTCGAAATATTCAGGCGTTAAAAATTTTGTGTTCATAATTTTCTGTTACATGCCTCCTTGTATAGTTTATGTTAAAAGAAAGACCATGTCTCAAAAAAAAAAAAAAGTGTGGCATCGGCTTAGCAATTGAAGGTATACTTTTAGGAGACAGAAGTAGTAACATGTGTTACATTATTTTCATGCCCGATGCACTACTATCAAATACATTTCCAGTGATTAATTTGTCCACAGCTGCAATATCATCTGTGATGAATTTTTAATCCGCATCCGCTTTTTCCTTTTTAGACAAAATATACACGTTAGTTTACTTAAATTTCTTATTCAGCAAGGAATAAAGCAAAACTCCATGTTCGGCACCATCTGATTCTAAATAACGACAAATGTTAATAATAAAAAATGTTTTCTTTGCGTGTCGTGTATTTTCAGACGCGAGTGGTACACGCACCTGCGGACCACCACGCTACGCGTGTCTTACGCGCGCGTCATGCCGCTCGTGTCTCGTCATGTCACACGCGCTATACGCTTCTCAATTTGCGTCTAGCCGGCATAAATGTTCAAGGAGAAAAAATTAATATGCTACAATTTGCTGATGACACTGTTAGCAGAACACACACAATATATTGATAAGTTACAGAGCGTCAAAAAAAAACTGATGGGAGATTTTAAACTAAATATAAACCAGAGCAAGACAAGACAAAAGTGATGAAATGAAGTAAAAATGATAGCAGGAAAAGTGTATTAATTATAAAAATAGAATAAGATGAGATAGGAGAAGTAAATTAACTCCGATACTTTGGAAGTAAAATTACAATTGATAGCCGAAGCAGGAATGATGTTAAAAACAGAATAGCGCAAGATAGAAAGGGACAGAGGATTGCATCAAACCAGTCGAGATGCTCATGACAACAAAAAAATAATAAAAGTTTAGTAGTGCTCAATTTCTAAGCTGAAGGGTTCTGAAGTTATGAGGATAGACAGACGGATAATGAGAGGGCAATAAGAGTTCCGCTTATCAATCATAATCATTAAGATAGAAGTCAGATGTCTTTTTAGAGCAATACGACATAACAATTAGGGCGCTCAACGTTTTGAGATTAATTTAATAAATTCTCAGAATTGATCCGTGAGAGACAATGTCTAATTTTTTTCCCCGATTCTGGATTTACAACTTCAGCTATATTTACAACCATAAAATCCTCGATCCGGTTTTTGGATTGACGAGATTAATGCTCCTTGACTGAAAGAGGAGCATTACGACGGTGGCTAGGAAATAAATAGACGAGGGGCAGAAGTCGAAACGGGTGGAGGAACGAGATCCAGCATTCATTTCTATTTTCCAGATATTATTTAAATCTATGCTCACACTGAGGCCAAAACGTTAATTTATATGAGAGACATTGAAAGTCGACATTATCAGAGCTGGGTAATGGATCGGAAAATAATTCCGCGGAATTTATTCACTGCATCCATTAAATTGACTCAAAAAACATGACTTACAGACTTTGTCTAAACATTTTATTTAAACAGAATTTTACTGACAGATAGTAATTCATTTTTACATAGACACGAGGGTAGTCTTAAAAATGTTTTAGACCTGACACTGAGATGAAACTGTCTTTTTTTTTTCGATGTTGCTACTGCTATCAACTTAATATCATGTGATATGAGTGTTTTTGAAGTAGACGTATTGTGTGTGTCTCGTTTAAATGTATCAACTGGAATAGAGTGCAGTCATAAAATGCTTCGTTTATCGCCAACGGAAATCCATGCAAAGTTGGTAAGGGTTTACAAGGAGTTTGCTCGTTTATTTTCAGCACTGAAGAAATGTGCGGCTGAATTTAAGCTTGCTCGTACATCTCTTGAAGATGATCCGTGTGAAGGACGACCAAAAATGGCAACCACATACAGAAACATTGAGAAGATGGAAAATATATTAAACACAGCTGAGACCTTAAGCGGAACAAAAGCAACGGTACAGTTCATTTTACATCAATGATTAAATTGAGAATAATTTGTGCGTTATGGGTATTGAAGTTGTTAAATTCATACCAAAAACAGACGCAAAATCGAATTTATCAACAACGTTAAGACTTGGACATTGTGGATCATTTTCCTCAATTGCTGATAATATTGATAAATAAATAACGCCAAAGCTATTGAATGTTTGTGCATTTATTGATCTCCGGAATGCATTTCAATTCTTTTGCAGAAGCATCTTCAGCGGTTTCTCATTTTTAGATCTATTGCATTTATTTAGGCTCCATTCTCAGCAGCAGTGACTTATGCTTTCTTTGTGAGTATTAATTCATCTTCCAGATCGTCTTTCACTAGTGGCTAGTATAACCCTGCAATGGGTCATTCGTAATAAACATTCATTACAGTGCAGGGTTCATGCTAGTCACTAGTGAAAAACGATCTGGAAAATGAATTGCCACTCACAAAGAAAGCAAAAGTCACTGTTGCTGAGAATGGAGCATAAATAAATGCAATAGACCTAAAAATGAGAACTCGCTGAAGATGCTTCTGCAAAAGAAGTGAAACGCGTTTGGGAGGTCAATAAATGCACAAACATTCAATCGCTTTGGCATTATTTATTTATCAACGGTAAGACAGTTTTAAAAGTAGTCTAACTTACCAATTTTATGGACCGATTTGTTACTGTGCTTGAGACACGGGTCATCCACTATATACCTGAAGTGAAACAATCAAAAGTGGGTGAAATCAAGTGGCTATTTCCCGAAAACGGCATGATCGATTTCGTATGCAGGTCATGGCCAGTGTTTACTAGGATACAAAAGGAATTATGGTTACAGATTACCTTGAAAAGGAAAAAAAAGCAATAACTGTCAAACACTTCGAAAGTCATCTGGATAAATTGGATGAAAAAAAATCATGAATATAGACCTTATATCTACATGTCCTTTCAGCAACGCAACGGAGCGTACCTGCCAACAAAGGTTCTACAAAAACTGACGGATGTAAAGTGTGAATTCACAGGAGATCCGCTGATATAACGCATTGAACTACAGTGACTGCGTCGCAAAATATAGTCTACAAATTTCGAACAGGAAATCACACTCTTTCACGTCGAGGGCGACAACTTTATACCATTCCCTTCTATGCATAGACCTTTTTACACATGGCCCTTTTTTTAAATAACTTCAAAAATTCCAATACATGCTATGCTGGTCTATTGTTTTCTATTTATGAATAATAACCCTTCCTGCAAAACAGGTTGATTAACAACATCTTGAATGGACAATAGACTGTACAATAATGACACAGGAATTTTTTTTTATTCATAAAGGTGTACAGTCGTTTTTATAGAGATGACTTGTAAGTAGTCTAATGTCTACTGTAGTTTTTTGTATTGAAGCCTTTATACTTATTAAGATTCGAATATGTGACAGTCGCAGTAACGAAATGTGATTGCCGAGAAAAATTACGTAATCAAGTGAACATTCATAAATGTCGAGAGAAAGTTAAACTCTTCACCCTTCCTGTCCTCCAATAATTCCCAATCCAGCTCCTTAATTCAGCGTCAACATGTAGCATTGAATTTTTTTTTTTTTTTTTATTTTTTTTCCTATGGCTTTACGCCTCGTCGACGGCTAAGGTCTTTAGAGACGGGATGGGACTGGGGACAAGGAACATGAAGGAATTCGGCCATGGCCTTTTTGAAGGAAGCATCTCGGCATTCGCCTGGAGTGATCTGGGGAAACCATGGAAAAGTCAAATCTGGATGCCCGGACGGGGATTCGAACCCGCATCCTCCCGAATGCGAGGCCAGAACGTTAACCGTTCACCCTCCACGCTCGGTGTGTAGCATTGAACAGAGACAATATAATAGCATTATACGGGTTATTTAATATGTTACACTGGGTCAATACATGGGACGGGCCAACAATGGAAAACGCGAGGCTAAACGCCTGTGCATGCTGTGTTCATAGGAAAAGAGTAGAGGAGGACAGAGAATTTATTGAAAAAGTGTTGAACAAATATGGTCAACAATATAGACGCAGGGGCGTAACTACTATGAGGCTAGGCGGTGCAGTGCACCGGAGCCCCTACGCTCTGGGGGCCCCGAAGCATAGCTCAGGGGGCCCCAAGCGCAACTCTGGCTACCCCCAAAGTGCAGTTCAGAGGGCCCATGCGCCTTCACGGCATACTGGCGCCTTTTTTTATTTATTTAGTTCTACCGTCGCCTAAGGGGGCCGCTGACATACAGGGAGCCCCTCACTGCTCAGGGGGACCACCAACCACAACTCAGGGGCCCCCAGCCTCAGCTCAGGGGGCCCCTACCAGCAACAAAAGCAAAAAAAAGGTCACCCATCTGGCCTGAGGGCCCAAAATAAATTTTTTGCACCGTGTCCCTTGCTGACCTAGCTACACCATTGCATAGACACCTTAAGTTATTATTCAAAAAGTGAATTTAATTACAAAATTTTTATTTCTTAATCTTTTTCTGTGTGTTTTCTGCAAGGCAGGGGGTGCCTCCGGGCACCCATGCTCTCTCTAATAGCATGAAATTATAACCAAAACTAGTCTCCAACATAAATGTTTTTTAACTCCAAAGAGGTTTTTGAATTATGTAGAAACTATTAAATGAATGAATAGAGCACTGATATAAGAATTTAAGTACATAAAAATTGATGTCAGACTAGCCAGAACTTATTTCTTGCAGCAAGACAATTGCAAAAAAGGAACTAAAAGTATTGTAAGGCCCTCAAAAAAGACTATTTGGATATAAAAAAAGATACTAAAGAATTTAAAAAAGGAGCAGCATGAGACACATTTCAAAGTGAACATTCCAGTTAAAGGAACACTTGAGATAATAAGCAACAATAGCGGATCCAGGATTATTGATTTGGGGGGCTAGGATTTGGTTTGGGGGGGGGCCCTTGACTCGGGCATCGCCAACGGTAATCTCATTATTTCAGATTGCCGCCCTTATAAAGACAGTGGAGCAAAAAAAAAGTTCCCCAAAATCCGGAGGTGATCTTGGTGGTTTGGGGGAGAGGGCTGAAGCCCCCTACCCCCCCTCCCCCCTGGATCCGCCACTGATAAGCAATATGATATATATAAGGAGAACTTTTTTAAAAGTTAGTTTGGAAAGAATAGCCCGATTCAAATTAGAAAACGTGGTAATGCAAGTAAACATTGTCTTTCAATTCCAAGGGAATCCCTGTCTCAACCACACTGCTGGCCATGCTTTTTAATCTGTCCAATTCAGGTATTTGTTGAAGATGTTTGATCCAGTTGCTTCTATAATTTTAAAGTCTAACTATAACACTCTGCACAGTTAGTTCTTCTCAAATTTCACTATGTTGTTTACTGCCCAACAATCGATTAGCCTGACACATAATGGAGAAATCTTATTTCAGTTGCTTCTGTATGTTTTAACTGAGTTGTTAATGTCTAGTTTGTATTTCCATACAGCTGTAATACAGTTACCTCACACAATTTCAATAGATTATCCTGACTTACTTTCAAAGAACATTGTACCACTCCCACAGAATATCTATAAACCTATCAAGTTAAACATAAGGATTATATAATCTGTTGTAAGTACTGTACAATGAAAGTTGTGTAAAATCAACTACTTGTTATGTAGAAGTGTCTTAAGATGCAATTTTTGCTCCGATTGGTTCTATTCTTCTGAACACCATAGCCTGACATCTCCAAAGTCAATTGTTTGGTAACATATGTCTGTATACATTTACTAGGCGCTAAGTAGAGAAAAGAAATTACGAGTTAGGATAGGGAAATGAACCACCACTTACCTCAGATGATGTTTGTGTGGCGCGATCACATAAAACAGACATAAATACAAATGACATAGAAGTTTTCTGGTCTTGGCCCTTTGCCAACAAAGCTGGAAGGTATACTGAAGGAGTTTTGTATTAATACTCACCCTCCACAACGATTCTCTAGCTGACGAAAGGCTAAAACCAAACATTTCTATGTCCTATACATATTGGCTCCTCCTGTTGTGCTGCCAAAGATAAGCTGATTATGAGCAAATATAAGTGTCATCAGATTATTATTGCTTTCAAAAAAAAATTTACATATATTCCTAAGCCATATTATTATGACTTAATTTATAAAACAATACTGGACAATCTTGTCTAGCTACAGTTTATATTTGTTTAAAGTTAACCAGTTATATCTGTTGTTATTGTGGTGTTTCCAAATATTAATTTTACAGCATTGATAACGTGAACCAATTTTTCTCATACTGCTAGCATATCCAACAGCATATTACATTTAACACGAACAGTTTTTTTTATATAATTTATTAAAGAATATTCAATATTGGTCAATTAAATCTATATTGTTTCACATTATTTTATTTATTGTGGTGAAGCACAAACTAATTTATAAAAGCATATTTCGTGTTGGCAAATTAAATCTATATTGTTTCCCATTATTTTAATTAATTGTGGTGAAGCCCAAACCAACATCCCTACACACTCCTTTTCTGTCTTGTGTCTGCCTATTTTAGCACTCTAAAAATGTTAATTTTAAATTCCTTCAGCAATTTTGGTAAACTATTCATCACTTCGCTTGGTAATTTATACCAGTCCCCTTACCTAAAAGTGGAAAGATTCCCATATCCTTATCCCCGAAATCAAGTGTCCAGCTTTTATTCGTCATAATCATCTTTTCCCTTCCATGCACCTCCCTTAGCGCTTATCACCAATATACAACTTGTACACTCCCACTACTCTCATCACCCTCCTCTTGTCTTCCAATGAATCCCATTCCTACTTCTTTACCACATCAGCTACTGATTGTATTCTGCAATAATTTCCAGAGACAAATCTAGCAGCCCTTCTTTTCACTCTCTCCACTTGGTGTGTTTGGTATCCGAAATGCTGGTCCCATAATTTTCCATCATATTCAAGCCAAAGTTTAACCAAAGTCTTGTAACACAATTCCATTACCTCTCTGTAAATCCCCTCATCAATCTCTCCCATAAATGAAGGATTTTGAAACCTTTTCCTACCACCTGTCCAATGTGTCCTTCTTAGTTGAATTTATTATCAAATGTTAATGCAAAGATATTTAAATTTCAATCATTTCCTTCCCATCTTTTTAATCATAATCAACCATTAGTTTCTTCTATCTGTGTACCTAATAAGCTGACTCTTTTTTCATTTATCTTCATCCCATGTTGACATTCCCAATTAGATATCTCGTCCATATCACCTTGCAGCTGTTTACAGTCTTCTACCATTTTGATTCTATTATATAACATAATACCTGCAAACAATCTAACTGCTGACACTAAACCATCAAAAGCAATCATTTATTGTAATAACAAATATCAATACATTACCCTTTGGCACACTCATTTTCACTTCACTTCTTTTGATACTGCATTTACCACCATAACTTTTTTCATACTACAGTTTAAGAATTCTTCTACCCAAAAAATCAATTTTGCATCAACTTTAATGTTTTTTATCTTACTTATCACCATTTTATGGCTCACTCTGTAAAATTCCTAAGGAAGGTCTAGTGTTACAGTATAAATTTGGCTTCCTTTGTCCATTTTATCCAAAATGTCTTGCATATAGCCCTTTATGATGAGATTGCATATCAAACTCTTCATTAATTTACTTACCACTAATTTCAAACTGATTGGCCTGTAAGTTTTTACCCCCTTTGTCCCCATCTTTATGGACCAGTGCTACCAGTACTATCGCAATTTTCGAGTCCTCTGGTAAACAGCAAGTATCCAGAATCAATCTAGATAGTTTGCTGATTTCTTTAAGACGTCCGTAGTAATATTATCTCAACCAGCCCCATTGTGCTTTTTTACCGTTCTTAGTTATTTCGAATATCCTCGGGATGAATTTCAAACTTTTTAATCTGCTTGTTTCTAATTGTGGCGACAAGCTCATTCTCTGCTTTACACCCACCAAATCCTGAATAAGGCTCATTGACATTGGGGTCATAAGAGGTTAAAGAGGATTGCAAACCAGTAGCAAGAAATAATTAAACTTTTAAGGGAACCACTGCAGTACTTGATTTCAGAAAACCAAAAAATTATAGGGAGATGCCAAGGATCATACCCACTTCCTCCTAGATTTTATTCACTAACTGAAAAGTCTCAGCAATGAAATTCTATTCTATTCTCAGATATCTAAAAAAAGATAAGATGTAATCTGTTCACAGTTTCCCTTTTCTGAAACTGTGTTGAACTGAATTTAACTGCAATTGAGTGTATCCTCTGGTGGCAATTTCCCTAGTCATCTAATTACCCCCTTTCTACTGCTTCTTCTTCTTATTATTATTTTATGTGTAGTGAAAATGATATTTATTCTATCAGCTATTGTACAATTTTTATTTTTCATTACTCTAATATCTTCCTACAGTTCTTCTCTAGGAATATTCTCATCAGTGATAACTTTGAGCATCACTGTGATTTCCTCTTCATCACTCATTCACAATTTGTTAAAATAAAATTTTCCCTCCGCTGAGACTAAATTTTAAGTTTCCCCATCTTTTTTCAGATGTTGCATAGATATATAGCACTTGTGTTGTTTTTCAGAAAACCTGTACTGTTCACAAAAATACATTTTTTAAATGGCCTTTATCATTTGTTTCAATTTTTCATTCTATATTTTTGAACTGCTCATTTGCTGTTATACTTCTTTTATGGTATCAGGTAACCGGTTTTTGAGTAATCTTGTTAATTAAGTGGATTTTATAGTAGTGTTGTCAAAACTATTATATTTTCTACTTTTTTGCAATAATTCAGCAGACTATTCTACTATTCTATTAACAAGGGCTATGACCACACATTTCTGCAAAACAGCCCATCGATTACAAAAAAAAACTGCTGGTGTGATAATTCCAAGTGTGTGCACACCCTTTTAATATACTACTGAGTGTGTGCTTGTTATCTTTAAGACATCACTGATGTTGCTATCAAGGTCAGGTAATGGCATCATAAAAATGTGGAGGGATCTTCCAGCCTCGCCAAAAATCAGTGCAGAGTGTTTCCATCACAATTTCCTCAGGCAGACATAATAGCCTTTCAGGAGATGGTAAAATTTGTAATAATTATTTATTTCCCCACTGTACTTTATTTTTAATGTGTGCTTTTTGGGATAGCAAAAATAGAGTGCTACCTATGTGATAGCATCTGATGGATGATGAATCAAATTTATACGAATGTCTTATAATGGCACAATCTACATATTACGTTCATCTGATGAACATGGAAGTGAGGATGAAGAAAATACACTTTTTTAAGGTAATCACTAACATGGATACATCATTTGGTCGGGAAGAAGTGGAGATTTTTCTAACTCCCTCCCACCGCAGCGCACCATCAAAAAGTAAACCAAAATCCCTGACTGAAGAAAGGCAGCATTGGAGAGACAGTTTAGAAAGACTTTTTGTAATTGTAATTTTTTTTAACATCTCACAATTAGGCATTCAGAGTTCATAGAGATAAATTAATATCTGAGTCAGATTCAAGTGAGACTAGCAGTAGCAGCAACTTTATAGATTTAGTAAAGTTAATATCCCGATTTGATCCAATATTACGACTTCACCTAAAACAAGTAACAGACAAAACGATTAATGACCATTATCTCGAAAAAAAAAATAAAAAAAAATGAGCAGATTCAATTAATAGCAAGTCACTTAAAGACTCAAATTGTTGACAAAATAGTAAAGAATAAATATTACTCACTTATTTTTGATTGTACTTGTGATGTTTCTCGTGTTGAACAATTGTCAATTACTAAAAGATTTTTTAATACAAATACAGCTGATGTTGAAAAACATTTTACTGGCTTCTTAGCTGTCGAAAAAACCACAGCTGAGTGTTTCATTAATTATACAATCAAAGAGCTAGAAGTTGCTTAGTGAATGCCATTCTATATGAAAGGAAATAACTACCTATGAATTTGTAGTTGCTCTTGTGGTATGGTATTCTTACAAAGATAAATGATATGAGAAAAATGTTGCAGAACGAAAAATGCAACTAGATGCAGCTATACAATACTTAAATGCATTTACACATTATGTATCAGCCCTCATACCTGAACTTTAAGTAGAATTGTATTAAATGAAGTATTTGTAGTTGCTTGAATATGATCTGGTACGGTATATTTGTTTCACAATTAACTTTAAATCTGTGTATATAGACTTTGTTTTATGAAAGGAAATTATTTAAAGGCAATTTAATATGTTTAAGAACAGAATAATGGAAGAGAATTGCTTAAATGTGTGCAATTCCAAGTATTAATACAAGTTACAATGTCTACAGTACAATTTTCTACAGTTTAAAATGATTTCTGTAAATAATTTTGTGTTTAAGTATCTGTAAAGTCCATATCTGACCATTTTGTAATGATGTTAGTGATTAAGCATTAATTCTGATTCTTTTTAATATGTTTAATTGTTTGAGTAATTGTTAATGTTCGAGAAATATCTGGTGGACACTTTTGAAGAATTCCAGAAATTTCGATAGAGCCTATATAAAGAAATCAGCAGAAGGACAGAGTTAGTTTACAGTTAGTTTTATACAGATTCACTTTGCCACTGCCAAAGATTGTGTCAGTAGTATCTCTGGATATTGTATCTTTGTATGTAAACAATACCGCTGACGTTGTTTTGAAAATGAAAATAAACAAATCTTAATCTGAACCTTATGGTGGACTATTTAATTAATTACTATATTAATTAAACCATCAAAGGACCTGACATGGCGACCGTTACAGGTCGAGAAATCATTAAATATCTATGAGATGTTAATTTTCTAAAAGAATCTGCAGCAAATTGCGAAGAGTTATTGACGGACTACGACACATAGAGGTTATAGAGGCGGCACGAGTTGGAGAATTTCGACGAATGAATTATTCGGCAACAACTTGAAACTGAGTACAACGAGTTGACAGCACTCATCGGAGTTTTTCCATCGAAGTCTGGAATTGGGAGTAATTTTCCGAAGGCAAGCGGATTTTCTGCGGCCTCAGGAGTTCTTCGAAACTGGATGCTTGGAAGAACAAGTCTTCCAGCAGTGCAGCGTTTTGAGTGTGAAAAGTGTGATTAAGTGTTTCAATCAGTGAAAAAAGTAGTGTTTAGTGGTGGAAAAGTGCTGCTAGGTGAAATTTAAGGTGACAAAAGGTATTTAAGTGATACAAAACTGACGGTGAACTGTAAGTACTGAATATTCAAATATTTGCTGTTGTATGCTATTTTGTGGCAGATTACCAAAATTTCGATCACCTCAAGTTTTCTTTTAAAATTGATTTCATAACTAATTGAATATGGCTGATAGTTAGAATCAACAAACATTTTTAGAATCATTTGTAGCCAATTTTAATGCAAAATCTTCAGAACTTGATGGAAAACTTGAAAGCAAGTTTTCCGAATTTAGAAGTGAATTAAAGAGTGATACTAATAGTAAATTTTCTGAAATTGATAGTAAATTCGACAACAGATTTTCTGAGATTAGTTCTCAATTTTCTAAAATCAATGGAAAATTTGATAGTAAGTTTTCCGAAATTGATAGTAAATTAGACAGTAAGTTTTCCGAGTTTAAAAATGAATTGGATTTTGAGAGCAAATTCTCTGAATTAGCTGACTGTTTTGATGAGAAAATTAGTAAGCAATTTCAGGGTTTCAGTTCTCAATGTAAGGAGGATGTTAATAATTTAAATTCGAAACTGGATCAAGCAGTTGCAGAGTTTCAGGAGAAATTTGAAAAGGTTACAGAAATTTGTGAACAGAATAAGACTGAATGTGTAAATTTGATTTATAAAGAAGTCAGTGAAAATTGTGATAAGATGAGGGAGGAATATGTCACTTTATTCCAAGCTAGTGATGTTAAAGCTACTGAGTTGAGACAGGAAGTGTTTGGTTTAGGGAAAAAGGTTAATGCATTGGCACATCAGCAGGAACAGCTTACCCATGGATTGGAGGCAACACAGTGTAATATAAATCAGTTGGAGAAAAAGTTTGCTGGTTTACAGATTCAGGTAAGTCAGGGGGTTGTGCCCGTAACAGCTAATCCAATTCTCAGTGCTGATATTAAGGAAGAATTTGAATTCTATGATGACAGTGGAAGACTTCACCTTATTGAGTTTATAGATAATTTTGAAAGATCTGATTATTTTAATGTGTTACCCGACAGTAAGAAAATTGCGCTTCTGTGTATTCATTTAAAGTCTTATGCAAGAACTTGGGGCGATAGGCAAGCTAGGGAAGTGAATGACTATAAGCTGTTCAGAGAAAATTTTCTGAAACATTTTTGGTCCACTAGTAGGCAAATTCAGGAAAAGAGGGAATTGATGACTGGTAGGGCCTATAAACCTGGTAGGGAAACTCAGCATGATTTTTTTCACAAATGTTGGGTCCGTTGTAAATATTTAGACCATCCTTATGGGGAGGAAGAATTCATTGATTTGATAGGAGCTAGGCTACCTCAGCAAACAAGAAATTTAATTGCTACTTTGGATGTGATCAATGTGGATAGGGTTTCTGAATTATTGAGGAGTTTGGATGCACAGGAGTCATTCTCTGATCGGTATTACAATCATTACCGTAGTAGGGAAAGCAGAAGTCCTTCAAGGGGGTATAATAGAACAAGAAATTGTAGATCCAAGGGAAGAGATCATGATAATTATGCAAGGAGAAATGATAATGGGAAGGTGAGAGAACAGAACCCTCAAACTGGAAAGGAAAAGCAGTGTGGGGAGCAGTCAAACTACAGCCCCCACTGTGTGGGATCCAACAATGGTGGGAAAGAGTTTGGATCCAGACACTGTTCCCATGAGGTAAATGTTATAGTTAGAAATACTGGTGGGTCAAAAGTTACTAAAAATTTGGTTAGTGGTGGCACTAATAATAATAAAATTGCCAAAGAGATTGAAGTCATTCCTAATGATGAACAAGTAGTTGATTTAACCGTAAAGGAAGTAGTTTCTGATACTAACGTTTCTGTAGTAACATCTCCAGACTGTGACAAAGTTGTAAATAAGGAATGTGATGAGAAAGTTGCTAAATGTAATATAGAATATAGTCCTATAGTGGTAGGTAACTTGGTGGAGGTAACAGAAAGTGAATTACAAGATATGGGTATAGTAATGAGGAATGTAATTAATAATGTTGATGAGTTAAAGGATGATAATAGGATATAGCAGAAAGGGGACCACCATAGTACCTTATCACTAGCATCAGTGTGTGAAAGTAATAATTTTCATGCGGAAGATTTACGGAATAGTCACAGGTTAGTTACCAAAAATAATGCAGAGTTTGTAGTACACAGACGGAAAAAAAAAATCCCAACACCAAGAAAAAATTATTGTAGAGTAATGAAATTTGGACAATGCATTTGTCAAGTTAACATGTTTAATTGATTAAATTTTCAAGATCACAGGTTAATTTAAGCTCAAGAAAATGCATTTCAAATGTGAAATACTGTTAAATTAATAGCCGGTGTAACCTCCAGAATTTTGAATGCAAGCCTGCAAACGTGAATGCATTGTGTCATACAGGTTTCGAATGTCACTTTGTGGTATGGAGTTCCATGCTTGTTGTACTTGTGCTGTCAATACTGGGACGGTCAGTGCTGGCTGTGGATGATGCTGGAGTTGTCGTCCAATGATATCCCATACGTGTTCAATTGGAGACAGATCTGGTGATCTCGCAGGCCAAGGTAACATGTCGACACTCTGTAGAGCACGTTGCGAGACAACAGCGGTATGAGGGCGAGCGTTATCCTGTTGAAAAACTCCCCCTTGAATGCTGTTCATGAATGGCAGCACTACAGGTTGAATTACCAGACTGACGTACAAATTTGCAGTCAGTGTGTTTGGTATAACCACAAGAGTGCTCCTGCTGTCATAGGAAATTGCTCCCCAGACCATGACTCCAGGTGTAGGTCCAGTGTGTCTAGGCCGCAGATAGTTTGGTTGCAGGCGTTCCCCTGGCCTCCTTCTGACCAACACTCGGCCATCACTGGCACCAAGGCAGAACCTGCTTTCATCAGAAAACACAACAGATCTCCACTCCGTCCTCCAATGAGCTCTGGCTTGACACCACTGGAGTCGCAAACGGCGATGGCTTGTAGTCAGTGGAATGCACGCTACAGGGCGCCTGGCTCGGAGCTGTCCTTGAAGTAACCGATTTCTAACAGTTCGTTGTGTCACTGTGGTACCAACTGCAGCTCGAATTTCTGTAGTGCTGCCATTCATGAACAGCATTCAAGGGGGAGTTTTTCAACAGGATAACGCTCGCCCTCATACCGCTGTTGTCTCGCAACGTGCTCTACAGAGTGTCGACATGTTACCTTGGCCTGCGAGATCACCAGATCTGTCTCCAATTGAACACGTATGGGATATCATTGGACGACAACTCCAGCATCATCCACAGCCAGCACTGACCGTCCCAGTATTGACAGCACAAGTACAACAAGCATGGAACTCCATACCACAAAGTGACATTCGAAACCTGTATGACACAATGCATTCACGTTTGCAGGCTTGCATTCAAAATTCTGGAGGTTACACCGGCTATTAATTTAACAGTATTTCACATTTGAAATGCATTTTCTTGAGCTTAAATTAACCTGTGATCTTGAAAATTTAATCAATTAAACATGTTAACTTGACAAATGCATTGTCCAAATTTCATTACTCTACAATAATTTTTTCTTGGTGTTGGGAATTTTTTTTCCGTCTGTGTATATAGTACCGTATGGCTCTCTGAAACTGGTGGGATCCAGCATGGCCTAGTTGGGACTATGTGGGCTTGTATAGGTGGTGAGAAGATTTGTAAGAGTGCTGAAGTCGAGGAGTTTCTCAGATATCTTGAAGAGGAGGGTGATATGGTGGTGTCGATAGAAGAAGACCTAGTTGAGGAGGATAATTGTGAGTTAAAACGTTTGTCTACTGAAGAGAGAGAGAGGTTGAAAAACCTTATGTACCAATCCCTAAGTTGGAAAAATGTCCAAATTTTGACCTAGCTGATACATTATTTAGTTCTTTACTTGATGTGGATGGTAGTAGTGAAGAAACGGGTGGGAGTAAGAAGTTCACTTTGCCAGTTTCTGACTCTGACAAATGTACAGAATGTGACTTGAGTGACATTATGTTTTGTACACTCTTTGATGTAGAAGCTAATAGTGAACTCGTAGTTGCTCGTAGTAAGCATATTGTGGAAGAAGTCATTGAGCCAGATGTTAAAACAGTTGTAGGTACTGATTCAGGTAGTTTGGTAAGTTTAGATAGTCATCAGATAATGCAGAGTGGAGTTGGAAGTAATGACAGCCTGAACTGCAGTAAGGATCATTGTAAATTTGAATTACCAGTCAAGTCAGCAATATTGCTGTTAAGGGACAAATGATTTGTAAAAACAGAATCATTTTATGTCTCAGCTGTTCTATGGTTATACCAAAGTCTGTTGTTTGAGATGATTCGAAGTTTGTATATCTGTCGGTATATAGTGCAGCTTTGTTTATATAGAAATATAGTGTTAGATGTGTATTCAAGGGGGAGGAAAATTGGAAAGTTAGAAAAAGTAATTTACATGGTTTTTGGTTTCCAGAGAAATCCTGGAACCCACTTATGGAATTAGTTGTTGGAATGCATGGTTTGGGGAGGGGTCACCAACTGTAAATATTTAATATTTTGTCAATTAATGTATATAGATAGTTTATTTTTAGTACTTCAGTTCAGATGCAGATGTAATAATACTGAATGCTTAAGATGTAAGCATTCCACTGTATAAAGCAATTTGTAACAGTTTTGTGTAGAGACTTTTGGTGTTTTCATGATGTTGGGACTTCATACATTGTGGTGACAAATTATCAGCTATAAAATGTAAACAGACTGTTGTCATTAACAAGCAGACATCAAGTGTGTAATTTGAAGTGAATAATTGTAGCTTAAGGTGATGGCATTGAATGTTTGTTGTGTAAAACAGTAAATAATAATAATAAAATAAAACATGATTATATCTGTAAAAAGACAATTATTGTAATCAGAATCAGTGTCGTGAACTATGTACAGATGACGTAAGTAATGAAGGAATGTATATGTACATGGTATAATTGTAAAAGTCATTATGGTTGATTGATTGTAATCTGTTCATGTTGTACATACAACCTGCTTAGATTCATGACAGATTCAATCAATTTTAACTGTGTAATATTAAGTGAATCCTAGGTAGGGGTTGTAACAGCCCACATACCTGAACTTTAAGTAGAATTGTATTAAATGAAGTATTTGTAGTGAGCTAAAGTTTGCTTGAATATGATCTGGTATATTTGTTTCACAATTAACTTTAAATCGGTGTATATAGACTTTGTTTTATGAAAGGAAATTATTTAAAAGGCAATTTAATATGTTTAAGAACAGAATAATGCAAGAGAATTCCTTAAATGTGTGTGATTCTAAGTATTAATGTGAGTTACGATGTCTACAGTACAATTTTCTACAGTTTAAAATGATTTCTGTACATAATTTTGTATTTAAGTATCTTTAATTTCCATTTCTGACCATTTTGTAACGATGTTAAGTGATTATGTATTAATTCTGATTGTTGTTAGTATGTTTAATTGTTTGAGTAATTGTTAATGTTCGAGAAATATCTGGTGGACACTTTTGAAGAATTCCAGAAATTTCGATAGAGCCTATATAAAGAAATCAGCAGGACAGTTAGTTAGTTTACAGTTATACTATGTTCGCTCTCATCTGGCACCTCAAGATCATTTGCCCCTCGCCCCGCACCTCACCATCCCCTCCAGTTGCCTTCCCCTCCGAGCAGACCCTTGCCTACAGCCATTGTCGTTTGTCGCCGCATTGTGGTGTTTATTCCAATACACCGTTATAAAATGCTGTAAGTTAAATAGCATCAGTCAAAAACAATTATTATTGAAGTGTATAATTTTTTTAAGATGCTAGAAAACTCTGAAGAGAAAGTTAAAATTCTTTTTAGGGAACCACAAAAAAAATTACGCAGAGGTGCATGGCGTATCGTTACGACCAGTGCAGCTAGTATTTAAACAACGTGTTTGCAGAATTAACTTCCACTGGGAAACACATCTAAAAACTGGATTTGCCATAGACATATCTAGCACTATACTACCATCTAGCCCTCCCTTGTCCATTTTACCCAACTATCTTGCATGTTCACAATGAATTTCCTCTCTTAAAACCATGTTGCGGTTTTTACAGAAATTTCTCATGTGGTTGTATACAGTTCTCTCCCAACTTACCTTCCACTGAACTCAAACAAGTAACCCCTAATTTTCATACCATTTGACACATTATTTATGGATCTGCACTATTGTACCTTTATAGTTGTCTGGAAAGCAGCATGTTTACACCTGCAACTTTTTAACTTTCTTAGTTCCTTCATAGATTCTTGAGGACCTATTTAAAATTCGCTTATTTCTATTTATAGGAGATACTCACTTCCACCCCAGGATGATAGTTCCTAATAATCTCATTAAACCAATCACTTAATATCTGACATTTTCAAGTCCTCAGTATCTTCTTCCCTCTGCTTATCTACTATTGTATGAATAACTTCATTCTCCCTCGATTTTCTCACATAGAAATAGACATTTCTAGATGCACACCTTCCTTCAATTAACAGAATCTTCCTCTGCACCAATTACATTCTTCATAAACCCAAATTTAGCTTCCCTCTTTGATATCATTCATTCCTTATTTCAAGTATTCTCTACAAGCTGTCTGTTGCATTCCCATTAACCTTTTTAATCTCTCTACTATAGTACTGTATATCCGTTCTGCACTTCTAATTGTGTCTTGGAATAATTTCTTTCTTTTTGCTTACTGCTTTATGCCTCCTTGACGTCGAGGTCATTAGAAGTGGGAAAGAACTGCAGACAAGAAACAGGAAGAAATTCGGCCATGTCCTTTCAAATAAACCATCCTAGCATTAACCTGAAGTGATTTTGGGGACACCATGGAAAACCCAAATCTGGATAGCCGGATCAGGATTCAAATCCCATCCTTCTGAATATGAGGCGAGAGCATTACCGCTCAGCCACCATGTTCATATAAACATTTTTCCACCATTCTTATGATTTACTTGAACCCTTCCCATTTCAACATTAGTCTAGTCACACCTTCCTTCCATTTGCTGAACATTCTCCTGAAATCTCTCTTCAGTTCTGAAATTTGTGCCTTTCTATAAATGTACCTATTTCCCCCTTCAATTTTGGCTCCTGGTTTAATAAATCTCCCAATATCAGAACTACATTGTGTTTATTTTATTACCTCAGAGCACAATACTATCATTAAGCTTTATTAGGAAGATATTCAACATGTTTGATATCAGTGTTTTCTGTTATACCACTCCCGTAAGGCCTCCTCTTACCAAAGGTACTTGCAAACCTCGAGTGAATAATCTTATTTCCTACACAGCTGACACCAGGAAGATTTAAAACCCTACCAACAGCGACCAATATACGCTCACCTCTGAACATGAAGTTAGTTTTCCCCAAGAGCCTCATCTTAATCATTTATTCTTTCACTGAAGTAAACCCCTAACCTAAAAAAGGCACATGCCTTGCCTCAACATAACCTAACAGCTTTAGCTAATAACTCAGCAGTATCCCTTTCACCCCCCCCCCTTTCTATTTAAGTGCAGGCCATGTCTACTGAACCCTTCCTCGACTACCAATGGTGCCCACAGGCATAACCCCGAAGTAGCTCCTCATTCTCAAAGTTATCGGCCTCACAGCACGGTTCAACTATGGGCAATCATGGTGTCTCAAGACCAGCACAAGTTCAACCCTGGTATGCTGTGGCTCCTTAACTATCTTTCAATTTCACTCACTATGCAATAACTTGTGTTTCTATCAATACTATTTCCCACAATCACTACTCTGCCATTAGTGAGATCCCTACTAAGTGAACTAATATCCTCCATTTCCTCTCTTGATATTTCACTAGGTTTGAAAATAAAAACTTGTGACCTGCTTGTCTGTACCAGATTTTGTAGAAGAGTGTCCACATCTCTCTCATGGCTACTACCTACCAGCAGAACCTTTTCATATTATTTCATTCTACACCTTTATTCCTAAAGGCCTACTGCACCTTACACTCTGCTCCTACATCAACATGAGGCTCTTCAATCTGACTCTGGTACCAGGTAAAACCATTTCTCCCAACAATTCCAGAAGTATCTGGCACCTTCGTGCTTACCCTATTTCTCTTATGATCTGTTGCCAGCTCCGAAAAAAACCTCATACACTCCACTAATCCCATCTTTCCTTACTATCTCAATAGGATATA
Source organism: Vandiemenella viatica (assembly GCA_031002005.1). Classification (NCBI taxonomy): domain Eukaryota; kingdom Metazoa; phylum Arthropoda; class Insecta; order Orthoptera; family Morabidae; genus Vandiemenella; species Vandiemenella viatica. The sequence continues at coordinate 193,634,322 of CM061920.1, forward strand.
AGCCTGAAGGCCATAAATGTTTCACCCACCTTATAATGGAGCAACAGCAACTGAACAAGAGTGCATAGTATAGCTTTTAGCATTGCAAGCAGACTGTATAACAATTAACTTATTTATGGAGGACATTTGAGCCAAAAATCTGAGCTGCACCAATTACCAAGTTCAACCAAAAGTTGAATGGATAACACTACGAACATTTCCACATGTTTTCTGATTAAAATAATCATTCTGATGTAATGTATATAGGGACAGAAATGTTTTATTTTGATTTATAAGTTTTATCAAACAATAGGGTAAAGTGATGACAGGCAGCTAGCGAAGTTACACATTTGTAGACAATAGAATTTCGGACACAATAAATAGGCACTTATTTTAAAAAATAAACAAAAAGCTTGGCAACAAATTGTCACCACTGGGATAGACTAAAATTTTGAGCTAACAGATAATTTAGGATTTGGATCTATGTGATTAGTCATTTTTTTAGTCTTTTTTTTTTTTTTGCACTATAATTCTGAATTAAACGTTTCCAACAGTATTTAAATGTATTTTATATAGCACAAACGACTCATTTCACAAATTCTTTTGAAAACAATCCTAAGTCATAATTAAATCTGCAGTGGATTAGTGTACCCCATGCCATAAACAAAATTTTGTTAAAATATGAAATTATGGAGTTGTGTATAGGTAGACATAAAAGAGGAGTGTTTTAATACAGATGAAAGAACTTGTTCCTGTAAATTACGTAGAGTTAACAAAATAATTTAAATTTAATTTCGCAATGGTGCAGCAAGTGCATGGAAACAAATTATATATGCTGTCTACATGAAAGTGACAGTACTAGATAAAATAAATGATGTATAATGGAGCATGTTTTGACGCATAATAATTTCAATGTTTGGCCATATTATATTATTTCTAAATCACATTTATCTGTTTTTAATGTCATATTTACATGCATATTCCTTAAAGCCTTTAACATGGTCAATAAATAATAGAGGCATAAACTTTATAATAAAGGACATTTAAAGTTAAAGTAGGATCAGTCTCTTATTAAACATGTAAAAACAAATTTGAAAAATTAAATCTTATAGAAAACACTGCAAACATTTTCACTGGGAGAACAAGCAGAAATAAGGATCTTAAGGCAGTATTTATAGGGTCTAAATATTTCATTAAAGACAAGAGCAATTTTGAAAGTCTATTTGCCATGTGGTTGAGCTGATGCAAAATCTGCAACAACGCCTCATGCAAGAATAGATTTCAGGGTATACGACACCCATTTAAATAGATAAACTTAAGTTACCGGTGACAATATATTGTCTGCACCTAGGAACACTCCTGTCGATGAACCCTAAATGTGTTTTCTAGAGGGGTAAAGAAAGTCTACTCATAAAATGAAATAGAAAGTCTGGAAATGTGATTAAATGATAGCCAAAATTAAATTGAATAATAACAAGTTAACAGTTTAAAACTAAAGTTTGGATGAAAGCGTGAAAAATGGAGTTTTGGTGACAGAGATCGTGACATCATTGACACGGGCCAAAATCTGATTAATAGAAACTTTCTAAAAGCAAGATAAATATCAGAAAATGTAGCATTAAATTCAAAGAAAAATTATATAAAATTTAAAACTATATTCAGATAGTGAGTAATAATTAATAGAAAGAATTTAATAAAGTGTGTTCAAGATGCCATTAAAGTAATTTATTGTACAACTAAAAAATAGCCTCGGATCAAATTTTTACAACAAATTAAATAGGGAAGAAAATTGACAGTACTTGGACAGATAACTCTATGGGGAAATAGAAGTCATTAAAATTACAGAAAAATAACTAAAATAGGCATCCATCATACTTCAGAAATAAATAACAGCTAAACAAAATAATTTACAAATAAAACTGTCATAAAAAAATTCTCAGAATTACCTATTCAAAATGGTAGTTTCAGGAAGACTGAAATTAAAATAGGGGTCATGATTTTGAAGATTATTGCATTCCCACAGGAGGATGGGTTCTTTGCAGTTTGCTTGTTAGTCTACTTGCATTAGGGTAATTTTGGAGACAGAAATAATTTGGCCGAGTGAAACTTAAGAATTTTCCAGGTGGTTAACTTCCATGACAAACTTTATAAATTTTAAGATCAGCCGAACTTTAACCATGAATTTTAAGTTTGGTGATTTTGCGATTGTAAGTGAATGCGGAATTGTGTTGTGAATGTTGCAGACATTCAGGAAACGGATTTCGATTGTCTGATGCAATATTAGGACTTGCAATGTATTATTTGATACTAGTTTCAATTCTGGAATTTTGATGAATATATGGGATAACTGTCAACAGGGACTTTCCATTTTTGATTTTCAATCTCAAACTGTTATCTGTTACAGTGCAAGTATAATAACAAATAGGCAACCATATTACAAACTAAGCATTAAAATTCATACAGAATCAGATAATCATATTGCACCCTACAGCTGCAGATTATGAGAAGTGTTACCATCCCAAGCAACATTATATGATAACACTAAATTAAAAAGAAAATCAAAAGGAATTATTTGACATGCACAACTTTACGAGTGATGGTAAATATTTAAATTATGGACATATGAAATAGTAATCCCTCTAATTTCAAAGATGTTGAAATAAATAAAATTAGGAGAAAACTTGTCACTGGTGGCACTCTTAAAATAATAAATTCTACAAACAGCCAAGTTTCAGACAGATAGGATAAAATTGTTTATTGGGGATCAGAAGCATTCACATGCACGAGTGTAAAAAGGACTTATTTCGTGAGTTCAAGAGCATTCAGTGAAGCTCATCCGTGCCACTTGGATTCTTGATGATGAAGTCGCGATATATACTAAATTTTCACAAACATGAAGTTTCGGGGATAAAATGATTTGGAAGGTTTTGGACACTGAATATTTTGATAAGGAGAGGTGATAAAAGAAACCAGACTTTGAATTATTTCCTTTGGCGAGATGAACGCGAGATTGACAGCGTAATTTTTAAGACTTTTTTTTAAGCTCTTATTGCTCTTTGAACAGCGGCAATTGAAATAAAAAGGTGACATGAGATTTTTATGGATCCCCCCGTTGGTGAGAATTTGCAGGAATTCCCCCCCCCCTCCCTATTTTGGGCTCCGTAGTTAATGGACAGCTCCTAAATTATTAGAATATACTGAGCGACATTTGTATGAGCAAATTTTCCACCAGGATCCCAGGCGCGTAAAAACAAGTAGACTAGCGATCAATAGGGAATATGCATTAAATTCAAATTTACGTCTAGTATTTTTATTTCGAAACTTTATTATTGTAGTATTACCACTATAACATTTTCCCCCTATTTATTCAATTTTTATTTACTGTTTTTAATTAATCAAAAGTGCTAAAAATACAAGGGAAATGTAACTTCGCAAAACGCAACGCTATTGGTCGAATCGAATATTGATGACCAAGTACACGATATTGTGAACAAAGGCGTAGTTGCTGGGAGTTCTAATAGCTTTGCGATTGTGTTGGAGTTTAAATTAACATATCAGCATAACTGGTGAGATATTGTATTCTTGCTACAATACGAACACCAAATAATGACTGAAAGCGGTTTTCTGAAAGCAGTTGGATAATCTTCCAAAAATTGATGCTTTCATGATAAAATTTTGCAACAAATCCGAATTTTATGACCACTCAGCTCAGAGCAGTGAAAGCTGCAAGGTAATTGAGATATTTCAATATTCGCAAGCAAATAAAAAAAAAAATTCTAGATGTTGGGTATATAGTAAATTATTACCCGTTGATATCAAAAGGCAGCGTGGCCTAAGCAGTAGGGAGTTAACTCCATAATTTTCTGACCCGCGTTCAAATCCCCGCAGAATTAAATATTTTTATCTTCAGAAATTGTCAAGCTTGACCTGTTTATTTTGTTAAAACTTCATTTACGTTCTTTTATCGAGTGAAATAATATTTAAAACAAATCAAATTACCTACAATTCAGCGTAATTTTTCTCCTGAAATTCTTTTTTTTTTTTTTCGTAATGAATTCACAGGTCTACCGACGGATCGTCTTTTAACAACACAAATCGGCGGCACACCCTTAAAATCGTCATTGCAATCATTCGTCAAGAAAGTTTCTATTATTGCATTTTTTCACTTTTTGTTAATAATTTGTTTCGGTGCGTTTTCAATTGAAATAGTTCCTATCATGTTATTTATTTCATCTTCGTAGTTTCTTTCCTGGTCATCATCAAGAGGTATTTTTAACGAAATACGTAGCATTGGGAAGATAGTTTTTTTCTTTCTTTCTTTCTTCTACACTCAATTTGTTCCAAGAACGGTTGCGTGTAAATGGGTTTAAAATAAAATCTTAGGCCTATCTGTGACAAAAAATTTAACGACATGGAAATGGAAGAACAAGTGACAAATGCTTATAAACATTGCAAAATTCTTGTATCAGATTCCAGTTTACTAGCAGATTCGCCTCATGACTTAATTTCATTGGGTATGGAGCGAGTCATATTAGGAAGCCATTGCTGATAAATGGGCCGAAATTATGTTTGGTGTATTTTTTATAAGCAATGTGACTTGTTTAAAATTTTAATTCGTGCCATAAAAGTATGTAAATGAAGTTTTAACAAAATAAATAAGTGAAGCTTGACAATTTTTGAAGATAAAAATAAGTAAAAAATATATGATCCTACGGGGATTTGAACTCAGGTCACAAAGTTATGAATCCAGCACCCTACCCCATAGACCAAGCTGCCATTTGATATATTGGGTCAACAATTTACTATATACCAGTCATCTAGAATTTTATGATTACTTGTATGCCTTTAATCAAAAACTAGGGAGCATTTTGAAAAACGACTATAGCATACACAAACAAGCTGTGTACCCTTCAACATATATGAAGGAGATCGAAATCCGTTCTTAAAATCCCTGATGGTCTCCAAGTAAGATATGATTAGAGTTTGAACAAGCAACGAATTTTAATGTTACATTTCCTAAAATACAGAAAATTTAAGTACTTACGTAAAAATGATCTTCACAATAATTTAAACAACTAGTTGCAGATCTATTCTAATAGCAATACACCACATTTTTCTTATATTCGCATCTCGTGGGACAAGAAAAGACACTTTACAAAGTGTATTTCTTTTAGTATTTTTGCACACAGGTACAATACGATACTTATAACATGGTTTTCAACCTCCTTCCATATCAACATTAGTTAGAAAACATGAAAGTTTTGACATGAAACACTCCACGCTATACAGTACGCAAATGCGGTCGTGTACTTACACGTCACAGTGCAGCACGCCAAAATGGCAGCGTTTAAATCGGCGGAACTGCATTTCAGTTTTAAAGTATTTATTTTGATGTTAAATCTTAATATTTACATCAGTGTTATATTTTTTACGGTAATGTATGAATGTAAATAATTGATTAAAAAAATACATAGATATACCCTATTTGGAGGCAAATATGCTATAAGGATTTATCAATAATGTCAGGTTTGGGAACATTCATGGTCAGAGCTAACAATAGAAGTATCTCTAGCCCCAAGAGACAAAAAGTTGTTACACTTTTCCGATCTTCTCTAGAGCTGGGAAATGAAATGAGTACAACTGGCGGGGCAATTGGAGGAAATGGAGGATGGCCACTACCAGAGATCTCCAGTAAAACCATCTGAGCTAGTGTGGTATGGTGGGTGTAAAAGGAGCCAAGTGGAAGTTCGGAGGACGGTTGTACTCGTCCCTATTCCCATTTCTGAAAGCTTGCAGTAAGTCATCAGACCCATGGAGCCTGTTATTCCAGACTAGTTTGAGTTGATTGTTTCAGCTTGTGACAGACAGTTTAAATAACTGAAATAAATTAGAGATGTAGAAAAGTATTCATAATTTTATTATCTTTTGATTGCTAAATGTACCGATTTGTTTTCTTGGCTCTCTTATCTGAAAAATGCTACTTTACAGAACAGCCAGTACGTGGCGGCCTTGGCTCCTGTCCGGTCCATTGTACCTCCTCGATCCAATGTGCAGCACATAGGTGTACACTGACAGGTTAGGAAAAAAAGTACTTACAAGCCAATAAATCAAATTCACACTTTTGAACTTCAAAGTTGAACCCTAAATTGAATTTAACAGTTAGATACTATTTAGTGGTAATAGGAATAATAAATAATTAGTTATTAACAAAATTTTGCTAAAAAATTATTTTAGTGTATTAGAAATAATTAAACAACAATTGTATTTCTGACAGAGCTTATGCTTATGGATTTCAAGACAATCAACTGTGGATTAAAATATTGATACTATATAATCCTAAAGTAAATATCACAAACCGCTATTTATGAATAATTATTTTTTATTATTAGCGAATTGTTACTTTAATTTTTCATAACTAATCATATAAATTGTTATATTTTTGGCAGCAGACAGACTAAAATATGTGAATAGAGTTACCTCAACAATCTGAGTCCAAAATACTTATTTAATTATATACCATACACAAGAACTTAGAATTATTAAATACCATTCATGATGATATGAACTATACTATGTCCTTAATGAACTAATTACTAAGATTTCATTTATTTGTAAATAAATAAAACTTGAAATAAAGAAATGAGACCATCTTACAATAAAAATGTGAATTTAAAGAGTATTATTTTAAAGTGTAAAAATAAATAATTCTTTTAACAATAAGCCTAGCACTTTGGATGACAATTTAAAGTTTTAAATTAACTTAGTCAGTGATGAAATAAGCCTAAGTTTTGTGTACAGCATTTCTCAAATGCAGCCAAATATCACACTCCAAAGACTACTTTTGGTACCTAAAAAGAATCTGTGGCGACAACATCAGAAAACAGTCCAAGAATTGTAATATGATATTACTGTTCCACACTGAACATTAGCATGCTTAAGTCTGCTTGGTCAATACACACCAATACATCAGCGAAGAAAACCATAGTATATAATGAAGCAGATAGTCGTCGAGTCACAATGTTCAAGTACTTTTTTAAAACTAGCACCGTTACTTTACACTAAAGATTATTTGGCTCAGAAAAAGAAAATAAATACTTAAAAACTTGTTTTTGTACATTGTGATGTTCTTTATTGCAGAGATTTTGTACACTATTGAAACTAAATATAAATAAGATTCAACTCCCATATATAATAAAAGTTCCCTCTTTAAGATTCAAATCTTAATGACATTTACAAAGAAAACAAACAAATTACAAATAAATAAAATATCACATCCAAAGCATAAACCTTTAAAAGGAGGGAAACAAAATATAAAAAAAAGCATTACAAGAACATGTGAAATACTTTTAAAAAAACAATCCATATATTAAAAAGGATCAAGTGTATAAAAAAGCCCTAAAGAAAAATAGGACAGCAGTATGTACAGAAAGATTTAATATGGAACTATAATACTTGAATGGCATATCAAACATCGATAACTGTTTAAAAATCTGCATCTAATGTGAACACATTTTCTTCTTTAGAAGCCATCACACCACATTTCTGATATTCCCCAACCTTTTTCTCAAAGAAATTTGTTTTTCCTTCCAAAGAAATGTGTTCCATGAAGTCAAATGGATTCTCTGATAAATAAACCTGCAATACACAAAATATTTGTAATGAATGAATAAGTTATTCTTACTAACACCGATCATCTTTTTTTTATTATTGTTGAAAATGAAAACCGAAAACAAGTATTTTGCATTAATCACAATAATACATGGGAAATTTTTCAGTGAAAGCAAAATTACACACTTTGCATCTGTTGAAGCTGTGGAGCAAATATGATAAAGATTTAAAATTTCAACTCTTTAATTCCAGAATCACTGACTTCACAGTTGTTTTGGTATTTTTATTGATGCCCATCTCTTTAAGAGAAATTTGAAATTTTGCTGCCTCTCCCCCCCCCCTCCATTAATTTGAGATAATGAAATTACCAAATGTCCTCTAATAATTCCACTGTTCAGCAGCTTTCTCAACATGTCCTCACATACAATCTATTTTATCACCATTTTCCAACTATGAAGGCATGTAACCTGGCACCAAGATCCCTATACATCTATTGATTTCTACCTCAGTTTCAGATTATTTTACCTAGAAAAAATACTTTCCGATTAGTTAGTTAAAGCTGTAGGAGAGCCCACTTCCAGTGATGATGGGGTCACGACTGTTCCTTTTTCAGGTTGGGAGATGTTGGTGAGGTGATAAAAACAGGTGATCAAAGGGATATTGATTGTAAACGCACGATTGGATAAAATCACTAATGCTTAAGGAACAGATAAAGTTTTTGAAACAATAACAGAAGGGGGCACAACTGGAAAGATGAAGAGTAATAGAATTTGCAAACTTAATAGATATACAAGAACTACAAGTAATTATTGGAGTAGAGTCTTGGTTACAAGGAGTACTAGACAATGAGGTTTTCCATGGTGTTTACAGAAGCAAAAAATTACTATATTTCCTGCCCAGAAAGGGCACCTATTGGAAATGGGGCAAACAGCAGCAAGATGCATTTCAACAGTTGAAAGACACCAATGGGGACAAAGTAACACTCGCCCATCCAAACTACACCAGGATGTTTTTTTCTGAATTGTGATTACCTTGGGAGGGATGTCAGTGCAGTTCTGCAGCAGCAAGCTGATGACTGAAGTCTTACAGATTGTAGCAACTACCAGCTGCACATTGCAAGACCCAGAACAGAACTACCACACCACAAAAATTGAAATGCTTGCTTTGGTTTTTTGAGTTACAAAGTTCAGGCTATACCTGGTCGGCAGCAAAACGTTTTTGACGACGGATCACCAGGTGTTAACGTTCCTATTGAAGTCAAAAGTCACTTCAAGTTGGGTAACCCGACTGGCACTTCTATTACAGGAATATGGTATAGATGTGTTGTACTGCAAGGGGATGGATAACATGATGGTACATTGGTTAAGCCATTTTCCTATAGGCCTCTTCCCCTCCATAGGCAATGGGGATAGAGGACATGAAATTATGGTCACTGCTGCGAAAGTAATCGCTGGCATCGACCCTTGTAAGTTCGGAATTAAACTTATCCACGAACAATGCAGGGACAAAGAAGTAAGTAAAGTAAGGCAGTTCCCCAAGAACAGGAAAAACGGAAAAGACCAGCACATCCACAATGTAGCCATAATGTGCCAAATTTATGAGGGGGTGTGTTACCGTCTGGACCACACCATGTAGAACTTGCTCGCGCGGTTGCCGCAGGTAATGACGGGAAGTAGTCCAGAGGTACCAAGGGCACTTCTGGTATCAAGGCACAGAAAAGACACTTAAAATGTTACGTGATATGTGATCTGTTATCTCTTTAAAAATGCTTGTGGTGAAGACGATTCGGGAATGCGATCTGTGCCAACAGGTGAAACATCTGCATAGAAGTTATGTAGGAGAGCTAAGTCCAATAACCCTGAGTGTGCCAAATGAGTTGGTGTGCTTGGATTTTTTCAGCCCACTTTTACGGGGTAGATTTGGCAGACAGAATATCCTAATGTTTGTCAACTCCTTTACCAAGCTGGTCCACTTGTATGCTACTAATACCACCATGACAAGGCAGTGCCTCAGGATCATTCTGGATAAGGTACATGCCAGAGTGCAGCAGTCAGTGATCATTTGACGATTTTCACTAGCAAAAGATGGCGGGATGATCTGACAGGCTATATTCAGCTATATCAGAAACCTGCAGAGCAACATGGTTGAGAGGTACAATCGCCAGCTGGGGGCATATTTCCAGATACTGTTCAGCGAAAACCATGCAGCCTGTGTGAAGCACCTGCCCAGAATAGAAAATTTCTTTAAGCTCAGTATTCATTGCAACACAGGGCACAAGCTGGCAGAACTCCATTTCCGCACACCTGTGAACACTCTGGTCGGCAAACTAGTGGTGTGCCCAGAACCAGTGGCGAGCATTGACCCATCTGAGTGGTTAGTGCAAGTGTAGAAATTTCTTATGGGAAAGACGAGAAAGAGGCAGGAGAGGGATGTGGGTAAAGAAGCACGTGTCTTTAACGCCGGCAATCGGGTGTTGGTTTGATCAAGTTGTTAATATAAGTAAGAGGTCCACGAATAATGACTTTTGTATGGTGAGCTGATGCATAGAATGTGGGGTGTTTTGGCTATGGAGATGTCAGATGGGGCGGTAGGTGTTCCTGACAGCATGTGGTCTGCATTGTTTGCGCCAACTTCTCACAATAAAGGGACTGCTGCGTAGACTAGGAGCTGGATGCAGGCAGGTCTGTGTCCTTGACTTTGTTCTGATTGACTGGACTCTGAGAAAAGCCCATTCGGTTACGAATCCCATTTTAGCGTTTGTGCACAGTCCTTTATTGAAGGCTGTTCATTCGTATAAGTAGTTCATAATGACAAATGTTACTTTTAAGGTGTGTGTACAAATGTGACTGGAGAAGTCACTGGTCTTAGAAGTAATTATTTTTAGGATAAGTTTTGTTATTTTTAACTTTTGTGTATATTAGAAAATACCAATTGATGTTAGTTCCCTATATTCCGATGCAGATGTTTCTAAGAAATAGGGTCATTAAGTCAAGGTATTATAGAAAGTGGCTCAGAATCATATTAGCCATACGTTTTCATATAAATTGTTTTATACAGGAAATGTAAACTTTGGAAATCAATGATTTATTTCTATATTGTGGACTTATGTTTTGTAAATCTGAATATGGTAATGATCCCTCAGCACTACATATTCTTATTTGAAATTTTGAAATAGTAAAAATTTAAAAATTATATCTTTTAACAAAAGTGTAGTGTAGTGTAGAGGAAGAGCTGTCGAGAGACAACATTTCTCGTTTGTTATGGCTTGTTGAATGAGCTGGCTGAGGTTAAACCCTGTAAGATTTTATATAGAAATCGAATCTTGTATTCTGAACAATTGATTTTTGAAATAAATCTACTTCTTGTAAACCTATTTTTGTCATTCCTGAAACCTTACGTCATGTGCGGGTATAAATATCAATAACAATCAAGTAGTTTTTGTGATGGCACAATACAGTGTGCCTAAGTTTTAAAATCAAAGCACACTAGAGAGACTAATATAAACTTTATCAACTGATAAATTTTTGGAGAGGTAAAATGAGGAGGAATTAAGTTTCTGGACCACATAAACACAGTAAATAACAAAGTCAAATATACAATGGAAACAGAACAAGATAGACCGCTGCCTTTCTTTAATGTGTTGGTACAGAGAAAATTTGACTGTTCCCTAGCTACCTCTGGTTATCAAAAATCAACACACACAGACTAATATCTTGTGGCAAACTTGCATCACCACTCAACTCAAAATTGGTGGTAAACACACAGTTTTGCAAAGTAGAAAGGATATCAGATAAGAAGCTCACAAACATGTCTTTAAGAATTCACCAGCTGCAGCAGATATTTCATATCAAGCATCCTCTACCGTAATAACAGGAATCCAAATACAGACCGATTCAAAACCGAACTGTTGACTTGCGAAAGGTGAACCTACAAAATAGGAAAAATAACTAGGAATGACACAGAACTAATTTTTAACGGTAGAAATAAAATTAAACAAATGATGAGATCTGTCGAATGCATTTGTCCATGAAGAACTGTCCTGGGAGTCTACAAAATTCTATTACAATGTGAAAAGGTCTACATAGGGAAAACAAAGTGGCCAGTCAAAATAAGAATTCAAGAACAACAATGTACAAGACTAGGACAACAAACAAATTGGTTTGCCACAGAACATATTTTACAAGAACATGAGGTGTTATGGACACAAAAAAATTGGCAAAACCAGACGGTTATTTACTGCTGAAGTGGTGGACATCCATCAAATATTAACAGACTTAGTGAAGTCTGGAAATGCTTTGCATAAATATGCAGCAAAATGTCACGTTGCAAATACCAACAGAACATTCATAGTCTGGATTTCAATAAATAATATCTCTGGATTATGTCTCGCTTGGTAACCAAAATATACAGCCATGAACCAACAGATATTTGCACTAGAAGATGCCCATAGGTTTTGGGCAAAACATTTCCACATTTAATAACCAACAAAATTCAGCTTAACAGCAGAATAAAGGAATTCATTTAATAACATTTTTAGGAATTGTGCAAATGTTGATAAAAATAAATCGGTATCAATGGCAGACAGTGATAATTCTATGTAAATGTGCCCAAAATAAACTGCTAAAATGATTTAGTGAAATTCCTTGATTTACCAGGATCAACATTATCATAAACAATGGAACATTGAATGCTGTGATCTTGATACGGAAATGAAAGAAATTAGAAGTATCCTTATTAGACTTGCGCATAATAGTTCGAAGGAGAGCACTCAGTTTAGCTCGCAGCTCCCTCGCGAACTAGTTCGCTCTTTTAGTTCGTTAGTTCGCGTCTCGAATTCAGAGAAACAGATCGTTCGCTCGCCTTGCTACCGCTACTGCACGCCCTATTTTGTTTGTTATGACAGTTTTATTAGGACATAATCATTCTTTTGTCGTTTCTAAATGGAATTTAATATGATTTTCTTAACAAAAGTTATTGCTTAATAATAGCCATTTCAAATTACATTAGCATGAACAGTTGCCGCCGATAAACCAAAGTGCTCATTGTCCTTTTCACAAATTGGTAAACTGAATAACTGTGCTGTTTTTACTATTTACTTTACATGCATTCGTAGGATATTAATTTTTTAAATGGATTTATTTATTAGTTCATGGAAGAAACATTACTTATAAAAGGCACTAATGACCCTGCCGTCGACGCGCCCTTATACCCCAACAACACAACATTACTTATAAAATATTATAAATGCGTTTATTTTGATAAATCAAAATACCCATTTATAAGTAATCAGCTTTTTTATTTAAATAAAGTTTTGGAAATCATGAACAAAATATAATTCTACTATTGGCTACAAGTTAAGTACTATATGACAGAAACAATATTACCTATATTATTAAGAAAAGTAACATCAATACTTCCAATGTGATACTTAACAATTAGACATATAAAAATAACAGTGACCCTTGAATGAGAAAGTGGTAGCAATAACGAAAGTGCGTAAATTTCCAGTGAAGTCACTGAGCTATTATTTTACTAGTGAAGGCGAGGATAATCCAACAGACATTCACAATTTTTTGGCGACAAATGAAACTGATGAAGACAAAAGTTAAAATCTTTTTGAATTTCGCATGTCATTTCTTTACATAACTTTCACAAAGCTGTTAACCAACAGACTGAGTTAAGTATTATATTATGTCAGTTTTAAAATCAGCGCTAGAAAAATGTAAAAGATACTGTTTCTTTGCTTAAGAAACTAAGAAAAAGCCTTTATAAGCCATATTCTCCACAGAAATTGATAATGTAAAAAATAATGCCCTAGTATTCATTGATAAATGTCTGGAGTATCTTAGTAAACAGATTTTAAAGAAAGCAATTGGCTATACAAAATCCAAAAATTAAATTCAAAACACAGGGTTTCATTTGATGACTGTGAGACTATATTAGAGGTTATAAATTTACGAGAAAAAAATGAGTATTGAAGTGAACAAACTTTACTCTGAAATAACAATATTATACGAAATCCAGGTAAAAGTAGGAGAAGTATTTCATGAATAAAAAATGAGCTTTTGCTCGAAATTAATTTGACAACTGAAAGCGATAAAGCATATAACAATTTTACTATAGACAAAAAATAAAAAAAAAATAAAGATGCAAGAAGTGCAAAAAACATAGCTTAAAAAATGAAATAGTAAAAACATACCTTTTATCCTTTTCTATTCTTTCGTAAAATATTATATTTTTGAAGTGTACTATATTTTTATAGGTTATTCTTTTTTTTAAATACTACCATCAACTGAAAAAATATTGGAAACCCTAGCGGCGAATGGTGCCAGTTCACTGCCGGAAACGCTCAATTTAGTTCGCGAACGGTACCGCCCAGTTTAGCTCGCGACCGACAGCTCTCAGTTTAGTTCGCGAACGGTACCGCTCAATTTAGTTCGCGAACTGTACCGCTCTGTTCAGCTCGCGACCGACAGCGCTCAGTTTAGTTTGCGACCTAGGTCGCTCCCCTCGCTCGCTCGCTTTGCTAGCGCTACTGCACGCGCTCTCTTGATTGTTATGGTAGTTGAGGTTATCGATGGTTGTCTTTTAATTGTTAATGGGATCAAAGTGTATTTTATTTTCACATTCCATGTTAAATTTCCGTTTGTGACTTCTGCAATAATTATTAATGTTGAACAGTTTATTTTTCTTTTCAATGTTATCTACAAAAACCCAACTGCTTTAAGTCCAAACTAAAAGAGTTTCAGCTTCAGAACCCATTTTAGTCTGTGAAAGAATTTTCTTCTTGGAATTTGGTAACTAAGAATGACTGATAAAATAGTATATATGGTGCATATATATTACAATTGTTGTCCACAATTACTAAAATGATACATGGTGTTTTTCTTTCTGTTGAAACTTTTGACAAATGAAATAATTACACCGTTAACAAAATTTCACTCATATATGGTAACTAACATGGGATAGCATGCACTCAAAAACTGCTGTGAAAAATTATCATACTAACAGGTTTTTAAGTAATTGACAGCTTATGAGTTGTTGGTAATATAATTGATGTTAATAGGTGTGTGTACTGTTTCACATAAATAGCAACTAACATGATATAATGTGTAGTCACAAATTACAGTGAAACTTATCATGGTAACTGGTTGGTAAGAAAATAACTGGTTATAGATGCTGGTATACACTGTTCCACAATTAACTCGGGATTGTATTTGTAGATTACAGGAGATATTGGTTATACTAATGGGTTGTAACTAACTTGTCAATATATAATAATATTATGAATTATATAGTAATATTGACATTACAAATAAGTGTATGTACTGTTCCACATCCCCGAGATTATTCTCACATGGGATCAAAGTGAACATGTCTATCTATCTATCTTTTTATATCTGTGTCTTCAGTGAAATGTGTCCACAGGGAACTGTGTTTCCTTTTAGATAATAAACTAAAACACAAGTTTGTCTTAGGAAAGAATCGAATGAACTAACGAACTAAGGAGCGAGAGATTTGGGAACTAGTTCGCGTAGTTCGCCTGTGGGAGCGCTCTTCCGAACTAGTTCATTCGCGAACTACACAACACTAATCCTTATCAAAGCTGCAGGATGTAGGGAAGAAGAGGGGAAGGAAGAACAATATTTTGGACTATTCCCATGTGAATACAGAAAATTGAGCATATGGCTAAGCTAGCACAAATGCCCATGGTCAACCCATTCCTATCAATGGTACTTTTAGACCATTGCACTGACAAGGAAGGTAGTTGCAGAAGAACAAAAAAATTTGGCACATAGGAAAGAAATTAAGATAATGATAAAGGAAAGATAGTATCAATGAAAAAATATCATAAAAATATGGAACAGATAAATAATTAGAGAAAAATTATAATAAAATATGTTTAAACTATACATTCACAGGATGGGCCTACCAGGATGAGATGGTAAAGAGGAAGATCACTATCAGAGTTCGAGACCTAGAGGGTAACTAAATGCGTTCGCAGCCCCATTCCCATCTAGATAGTACAGATGTGAATGTGTGTGTATCTGTTGTTGCAGTCCTTCCTTCAGCAAGGTAAATACGGGTATACTTTATCTTTCCTTTTCATATTAGGATCAACTATTTTTTGTTTGTAAGTAAACAAGAAATTCAAAATAGGCTTTGGGAGTTCAGTAAATTTCAAAAGATTTGGGCAGGAAAGTATGAAGAGTCTGAGAAAATATCAGTAAACTGATCTCACCACGACTATGCACCGAGGATTCCTAACAAAATGCTATACTAAGATAAAGCAGAAGATATTTCATTATGCCCAAGAATAAATGATTTTGTTGGCTTTATTAATTCTGTCAGCGTATCGTGCCCAGACTTATTTTAGGAAAAGCTGAATCGATAGACGTACTATGGGAGTCATTCTTGAGGGAGTTAAGGTGTTTTCAAACACACCAGTAAAACTGGAGCTGGCTCCGGTGCCAGATGCAATGCAATCAAATGAGAGCTTTGAAATGTAGACTGGTCTGGCAGATTCACTTGTCCAGTGTCTGACACTGGTGAATGCAGCCAGCAGTGAACTCTACAGACTGGCTCGCCCAGCAGCCCTTCGATTTCATTGTCTCATGCACACTTGTCCTCCCCCCCCCCCCCATTTCACTTGAAAATCTTTGATAAATGTGCACTTCTCTTTCCATGTCTTCAGTTTACTTGTGCATATTCCAAATCTGTAGGTGCAATCTAAGTTAGTAAAAGTTGCTCCTGTAGCTAGATATTTAGAAATTGAAAGAAGAAATGCAAAATTTTTAAGTTTTTTGTGTCCTATTTATGGATTCTATCTGGTTCAATTCCAGATGAAGACATTCTTTATGATATAAAAATCAGTAAATTTACTCAATTACTAAATTAATTTTATGAAATAAAAATATAACAGAATATGAAAGGTAGCAAGTCAGCAGGAGCCGATGAAGTTACAGCCGACATGATTAAAGCTGCCGGTCTACCAGGGATACAATGGCTGTATTGTCCTCAGAGCAATATGGAATGATAACCAAATACCAGAATACTGCACAAAATGGGTGATAATTCCTATTTTCAAGAAAGGGAACAGGAGGAAAAGTGAAAATTACAGAGGTATTACCCTCCTATCCCATGGCCTCAAAATTATGGAAAAGATAGTTGAAGCCAGAGTACGAGCAATATTAGAGCCCAACTTAGCAGAGACAAAATGGGTTTAATGCTGGAAGAAGCACAACAGAGCTAATATTTGCCTTGAGAATGCTGGTAGAAAAATATTGGGAAAGAGGGAAAAACCTAATTATTGCGTTTATGACCCTAGAAAAGGCATACCCCAGATCAACTATGTGGAAAAGTCTAAGAAAACTTAAAATACCAGATAATAATAATAATAATAAGAAAGATCCAGATACTGTACAATAACTACAAAAGCCGTGTCAATGTTGGAGATGGTTACTCTGAATGGTTTATTACAACCAACAGAGTACAAAAAGGAAGTGCCCTTTCACCTCTTCTGTTAATAGAGGTGATGGATAACATCTTAAAAGAACTAAAGACAGCAATCAATAGAGATCTACAGGCATTGGTGTTTGTGGATGATGTGGAAGTATGGGATGAAACCGAAGAAGGAATAGAAAACTAACTGAAAATGTGGAGTAGTAAGTTTGAAGAATAACTTAAAAACTTAACTTAGTCCACAACCCGAAGGTTGGTTGGATCCTCCTGAAGGAGGCATACTAAGCCATTTTGTCAGAGGTAGGACGGCCAGTTCCTTTCCTCTGGGACCTACAGTTTAACGTGGAATCCGAACCACAGAGCGTCCTGGCATAGCTCATATGATTAAACACAACTCTCAAAATTCCAGCGCCTGCCAGGATTTGAACCCGGGACCAGAGCAGCGAATGTTTTGAAAGCAAGCACCTTAACCACTGAGCTACCAGGACACTCTTTCTGAAGAATAAGGAATGAATTTGAATAATAATAATAAAAAAAACGTAGCACTAAAAATAAACCGAAAGAATACAGACAGTTCAATAAAATTACAAGACCACCAAGTTGAAGTTGTTGACCAATTCAGCTATCTGGGGAGCATAATTGCTAGTAATGGTAGAAGTGGTTTAGAAATAATGAATAGAGTAACCAAAGGAGCCAACTTCTACAGTTCCGCGCGGGGCTTATAATGGGACATGAAGGTTCCCACAAAAACAAAAAATGTCTTATATAAATCATATCTCATTCCTATTCTCACATATGCTTTGGAAACATGCACACTAACATCAAGGGACCTTAGCAGGATCCCAGCATGTGAAATTAAGTTTCTTAGAACAGCCTTCCAGAAAAATAAACTTGACAACATAAAGAAAGATGAGATTAGATCAAACTTAGAGCTAAGGGAATCCATGGAAGAGAAACTTAGGTCATCAAGATATAAGTGGTTTGGGCATGTCAAGAGAATGACTAGTACAAGACATCTACATATATACTCCGCAATTCACAAAATTGTGGGTGGCAGAGGGTGCTCAGCACCATAGCTAATCTCTTTGCTGTGCATTCCAATCTCTAATGGTACGAGGGAAAAAAGAATTCGTATAAGAATCAGTCCGCCCCTTATTTCTCTAATTTTATCTTTCCTGTCCTTCCGACTCAAATAGGTTGGTGGAAGAAGTATTTCACTACACTCAAAAGTGAAAGTGGGAGTACGCATGTTTACGAATAAGTCTAAACGAAGCGTGTGTCATCTATCTACCAGAGACTCCCAACCTAGTCTACTAATCAGTTCTGTGATGCTTTCATAAGGACTGTAGCAAGTGGTCACGAATCGAGCGGCTCTTCTCTGTACTTTCTCTATACTTTCGATCAATCCCTTACGAAACTGGTCACAAATGGCACAACAATAATCCAAATGTGGACGCACAAGAGATTTGTACGCTATCTCCTTTTTTTGTTCATTACAATTTTTCAAGATTCGACCTATGAATCGCAGCCTAGAACTTGCTCTACCTACTAACGAATTGATGTGTATGTCCCATTTCATGTTCCTTTGTACTGTTACTCCCAAATATTTCATAGAATCAACCATATCAATAAATGCATTGTTTAACTCGTATTTCTGAACAATTGGATTCTTTTTGTTAGTTATGCTCATTGTCTTGCACTTTTTACAATTCAGAGTAAGTTGCTACTCAGCGCACCAAGCCAAAATAACATCCAGATCGCGCTGAATTTCTAAGCAATCGGCCAAATTTCTTACTTCCCTATAAATAACCGCATCAGCAGCAAACATTCTAAAAAGGCTTTTCACTTTGTTTCCGAGATGGTTTATAAAAATTAAGAAAAGAAGTGGTCCAATTACACTTCCTTGAGGTACACCCGATGTAACATCTAGATTAGAAGAACTTTCTCCTTCAACGACAACATACTGCGACCGACCAGTTAGAAAATCCTTTACCCATTCACAAAGCTGATCCGATATATCGTACGCTCGAAGCTTCGCTAAAAGGCGGTTGTGTGGCACAGAGTCAAAGGCTTTCTGGAAATCTAGAAAAATTGCATCTACTTGTGAACCTGCATCGATAACTTTCATTACGTCGTGTGTTAATAGGGCCAGCTGTGTTTCACATGATCTTTTCTTCCGAAATCCGTGTCGATTTGTTGTAAGCAAATTATCATCTAGAAAAGTCATAATGTTCGAGCATATAATATGCTCCATAACTCTGCTACAAACAGATGTTATAGATATGGGACGATAGTTCCCAGGATCACTTCGATCACCTTTTTTTGAAAAACTTATTTGGAAATAAGGGTAGCAGGCAAAAGACCAGTGGGAAGACCAAGAAGAAGATGGACAGACTATAACGAGATATATATATATATATGTCATGAATTACACAAGAGTAAAATGGCAGAAAGCATATCTGGCAAGAACTTGTCAAAGATGTTCATACTTGAGAACGGCAAATAGAAAATAACCAACTGCTTGGTATGATAATGCAACAACTGCAGGAATTTAAGCAAGATACCGTGAAAAATATGGAATATAATGTGCAGGAGTTTGAAAAATTTCAAAAATTACTACATCAGGATTTAAATGATTTCAAAAGAAATTTCAGCAGTCTACCTGTACGTGGATAAAACATATACAACTCTCAAAGAAGAAATAATAGATAGTGCAAATGAAACAAAGCAAGAACAAGAAAAAATTTACCAGATTTCGGACAAAATGTTGTGAACAATGAAATAGTGTGCAAACAAGGCGTCGAATTGGTAAATCAGAGAATAATACTTCTGGAGAGTGACACAAAGGCAGTAGCAATCCAAATTAACGAAGTACAAGAACAATAAAAAGAAATGCAGTAAAGAAGATAGATGAAGAGTGGCTGCAAATAAAAGATGTCAAAGAAATATCACAACATAACAGAGTTCCAAAGTGTTCCATAAGCACAATATAAATACTGGAAGTCAAATTCGTGCCAGGGAATGGTGTTCACACCGTTGTGTTTGTTAAAGCTTACAATAATGATTTACCGAAGGAATGGACAAGATCAGATATGTGAAGAATATGCTATGTGATAGTGCTTTTGCGTGGGGCTGCGACAATGCAGAAGAATGTTCTGAATATGAAGAATTTTTAAAATAATTTTTTGGAAAAGTATTGGTTTAAGACAAAGGAAAGTCAAGTAAAAAGTAAAGGAAAGTCAAAAGTGATTTCCGGAATGTCAGGCGCTATAGTATGCGCGTTGGAGCGATACGTGATTTCTGTGAACTGTTAATAAAAGAACTGGAATATTTGGAAGAACCATTAGTATATGATGAAATAATTGAAGTGCTGAAAATTTTTGAGAACAACCTAGGTCAACCTTCGAGGTATCTAAGTTAGCGGACCGTGGCTACTTCACGGGAAGAGAGGAGAATCAGTGGCAAAGCAGTTCTGGAGGATTTTTCAGAAGAAATGAAGACGCGAGAAGGGCTCTAACAGGAGCGGGTGTAATTAACATAGAGCCATCATACATGAAAAGAAGAGAAAATGAATGCAGAGGACCTACGTGTCGGAGTATACATATAACAAGTGAAAGGAAAAAAAGAGTAGAAGTACAGTAGATAAGAAAGACTCATATAAGACAACAAGAGAGTTCAATGACCCAGGATACAAACGAGAAGTCGTAACGTGAAGAAGAATCCTTTTGTTCAAATGATATTGAAGGCAAAAAGTGCGTTCAAGCAACTAATAGTTGTGATTGGCAAGAAAAGGAAATATTTGAGTTGGCGAAAATTGAAGTAGAAAAGTGCTTTGATGCAGAAAACTGTCATGAAGAGGAGATTAAGGCCATTGCCAGAGAAAAACGTGGAGGCAAAAGCTAGTATATCAGATGAAATGAGAAATAAAGCTGGTCAAGGACAGCAAACTGTAGCGCAGAAGATTATTTTTCAATGGGTAGCAGTAAAGAAGAAGATAATAGCAAAGAAGAATCAGAATGAGAAGAGTTAGAAGAAATAAAGTCTTTCTTCATAAAGAAAGAAGACAGAACTAACAAAGAAAAAATATTACCCACAGGGGCAGAGTCTGGTAACCATGAAACTGATATAGCCGAGCAAAGCAAAAATCTGAAAACATGACAAATTGGAAATGATGAAAATAAATAATTTGCACCAGAAGAGGATCATGAGAAAGAAGTATACAAGAAAAGCCAAGGATTGATATTCAAGAATATATGTCGAATTGGTTGTGAAAGTGAAAATATTGGAACTTTACCTGAATGGTCTCATAAAGTGGTGGGAGAAGACTTGTTAGAGGAAATACCTGAAATAAACTGGAAAAAAAAACTAAAAAAAAAATTGTTTATACCTTGTAAATACTGAATAATGACATTTCAGTGTAAATTTTTGTACAATTTAAAGATTTCATCTCAATTAAAACCATTTTTCTTGTAAAATAGCTGTAATTTCTACGAAATGGGCTGCATATATATCTCGTTATATCTTTCGCATTGTGTGTGTATCTTATGTAAAACGAGGTCTCCACGGTGAGTAGATGGTTAAGTTGGCAATATATGATTTGATGTTAGCAGTTGGTAATGCGGCACACAGTGGTCTGAAATCCCAAAAAGCTGGCCAAAAGTAAAAAAATAACGTTACTATTTAGGAACTTTGACTTTACTAGTTCCATAGAGCGGTATTTCTTTGATGTAAATCACGTGTCGGTTTCGCTTTGTGACTCATGCAGAAGGGCATAGACTCGTTTGAAAGTGCCGACGCGACGTGGCGAGAACATCTGGCGAGTTGTAGCTCATACCGAAAATAAGCGATTAGTTGGAACGTACCCGGCGAAAATTCACAATTCTTTTAAATATAATAAGTGATTGTGTACAGAACGACGTGGTGTTGCGAACATTTGAACTCGCAAAATGGATTCACCCCCACAATGTAAGAAAAATAATAATCTACATTAAACAAATTATTCAACTTTAAAGTTGAAAAAAGTTTGTGTGTTCTGTCGTATCTCTTATGCCACCTTGTAGCCTATATTGTATTTGATATTTATTTTTAAAAATTGGCTGCTACTAGCTGCTATTCTGTTAATAATATAATTTTTTGTGTTAACATGCATAACGACAAAATTGTTGATCAGGTAAATAATTTAAGGTTTGAATACGGCCTTGACTTTTCGTCGTATTTCGGTAATACTTTCAGGTTCCAGTGTATTTGAGGACTGATTTATCAGAATGAAATTTAACAGAATCATTAATAAATCGATTAAAAAATTAAAAGATTATAATAAATTACAGCATTTTTTAAATACATTTTTAATGGATTTTAAATGTTTCAGAATGTACATCTACTACATGTATAGAGATTTCTAGAAAAGAAATTATTTTACTACTAAAAGGAAAACTAAACAGTGATGTTGCAGACATTGTTGCAACAATTGAAATTCATAAATCTGATGAAACAAAAGTAACTATTTAGGAACGTTCACTTTACTTGTGCCATAGAGCGGTATTTCTTTGATGTAAATCACGTTTCGGTTTCGCTTTGTGACTCATGCAGAAGGGCATATACTCGTTTGAAAGTGCGCAAGAATCGTGCAGTAAATATATAAAAAGGTTTCGGGAAGACTTCTCGCGAAAATGCAGCCGCCAAAAAACGATGGAGGATGTATTTTTGCGACTTTTGGTTTCCTCAAACCCATTTATTACGAGCCTCAGGAAATTGCCACAAAAAAAGTTGAGATCGCTGTCAATAGAGGCATTAGAGCTACTCAATCCGTCAGATATCGCAACACATTGCTCTGATGTAACTGATGCATCAACGACAGATTGTTGTGATTCCGATAGAGAATAAAATGTACCTTGTTTCTTATTAAGCAATCGAATTTTTTTACAAATAAAAATGTTTTATAAGTAAAATTGCATAAAACTATTTTTCTTTTTTCTTCAACAATACAATTTTAGACATTTTTAATAAAATATTATCAATAAGCAATATTTTTATTTTTTAAATGAAATATAGATTTACGCCCTCATAAGTCCCGTTTCATAATTTTTTTTTTTAAAAAAAAGATACTATTTTTCTGTTTGTAAAAATGTCCACCACAATGGCTTTGCCATTTTTATATTATCAGCGCTAATTTAAATCAGTATTAACAAAAGTCGTGATATATTCAATATCGTATTGTTTTAATTTTTTTCATTATCACCGATTTCACGGACTTATATGATATTTTATATATTCAACATAATTTTTTGTACTAGCATCCGCCATTTTGAAGCCGCCATTTTGTTTTTTCAACAAATAATGTCAAGATTTTTTATAACAGATATTAAATCACCCAATATTTATACTATTTTTTTTAGATAATCTGCCTTTTAAATATTTTCTGCCATTTTGGAACCGACATTTTGTTTATTTTTTATTTTTATTTTTTATAATTGACGTAGATATTCGTTATCAGCGACCTAGACAGATCATGTATACAAATTTTCATGAAGATTGGACAAGTATTTCTATTTTGGCCAGCTTTTCGGGATTTCAGACCACTGTGCGGCAGTAGTTTTGTCGGCAAGCAAGCAAGCCGGCTAGATGATAATGTATTTTAGGACTGAGTGATTGTGGGCAGTATTGCCACAAGATGCGACTGCCGAAATGTATTGGGTATTTTTTTGTGTTCTTGTGGATTTTAAAGAATGTTTACCAGAAGGTTATGATTGTAAAGTTTGAGAAAGAACCGACCACAAAATATACGCAGTGATTAATGTTGAAAGTGGATATTTTTTGTTTGATCATTTTCTTTTGAATGTCATCCCATCAGTAAACGTAATTTCATGTTTTACGTATTAAAACTTTGCGTAGCATGAGCTATCGTCAAGATACCGTGGCAATATGGTCTATTTAAAACCTAGGGCGGGCCCGCCCTTACAGTAGCTTGTAAATGGCTCCGCAAATGTATTCTGCACTAAATGGCTCAGAAAATACTGTCCATCTACGAAGACACCAAGAGTTTTACGTTACAAGACCAACTGAAGGAGGAAAGAGAGAAGAGGCTGGAACTGGAATTATATCATGGACAGAGAAACCTTTCTGGATAGGAGACAGTGGAAGACTATCACCTACAACAAAAAAAAGCTCATAAACCACACGCAGGAAACTGGAGATGCCCCCCAATGATATTGATTCGTGTACTTTATTTATTTCACTTTTTTCTAGTCCTCTTTTTACATTTAGATCAACAGAGAATGTATCCCAATACTGTGTGTTAAATATTTTCTGTATTTCCTTCTAAGGTATAATAATCTATTAAAGTAATGTTTGTTGAATGATGCAAGCATCTTTCTTCCACCAAAGCTAAAGATCTACTGCACTCTGTGAGAAAAGGTCAGTTTTGCCGTTGTGTATGAAAACGCCCTTAGAGTGAAGCACACAATTTTCAGTTAATTCATCACATAAAATGATCTTATCGCAGCCAAAGGACAAAGTCCTCACGATATGCAGGTGACAAATTGTTCTCATTCAGTGCTAAGAGAAGAGAATGATGAAGACAACACTTGCATAATTCGATTAAGAAAAAGAAGGCAACACTTGCATCAGACAGTCTCAAAAGTTACTTTTAGTAACTGTCAGATGCTTCACCCAATATTTTTTGCAAAATATAAATGCAACAAAGTGCAATTTAACGATTTAACAATCATTATATTACAAGTTTCAAAATTTTCACCCTAAAAAATTTTAATATTATTTTATAATGAAACTTCTGTATCTATATAAGAATATGAATATAATAAACATGCATATAAGTAATCTTCAATGTTCTGTATTTTTTTATTTTCAGTTTACAATATGTATTTTTTCCAGGCCATTCAAGTGTGTTATGAAGTTTTATTGTTTTTATACAGGGCGTTCGCCAGGAAACGCAACCCACTGTTAGCGCTACAAGGAAGAAACTGCTCGCGGCGAGCGAGCGGTCAGCTCCCGGCATTGTTCGACTGTCGGCCGCGGACTATTTCATAATAATTACGCTTCATGAACTTGTATGTGCTAAGCATTTAAATGTGACGTAATTCATTAGCTTACCTTATAAAAGATGCTGGAAGTGTTGACACTCTTGTATAATGCACATTTCACATCTTCTGAACATATTTCGAGACACACGCTGCCCTAACTGACT
Source organism: Vandiemenella viatica (assembly GCA_031002005.1). NCBI lineage: Eukaryota > Metazoa > Arthropoda > Insecta > Orthoptera > Morabidae > Vandiemenella > Vandiemenella viatica. The sequence goes on from CM061920.1 coordinate 193,659,574, forward strand.
TAATGATTTTTTGGGTGACTGTTCTATTCGAAAAGCGATATCGTCAATTTTCTCCTCTGTGAGAATACGGTTGACCGACAGTCTCTTTTTGTTAAAAAATGAACCCGTTTCTCTTATTTTTTTTAACCAGACGCAGAATTTTTGATTTAGCTGGCAGTAAAGCGCCAGGAAATTCGCGACGAAATTTACTGCGACACTTTTTAAACGACTTCTTCTTCACATATGTATCGTAGAGAAATATTCTTTGTTGCAAACTGTAACGTACCATAATTTTACTCACACTCAAACACGGTACAGATTAGTAAGAGTATGAAGCCCCAAACCAGCCAAACCGCAAAGAAACGTTTATTCACAACACTGATTAATAAGAGACTGAAGTCACAAACTAGCTACAATGCAAAGAAACCGTTCTTAACAATGTAAGGGTCCCATTGTACTGCGTCACTGTACTTTTGGGGCAGCGGAGGTGTTAAACAGTGCGGTGATTCACGGTGCCGTGTGGCGGGAGCTGCTGGCTCGACTGACCGAGCAAGTTGCTGAAGGCAACAGACTGGGAGGGTTGCGTTTTCCGGCGAACGCCCTGTATAATGTAGAGTCCCATTGTTTCTGCTCACTCAAGTGACTACACTTGCTTCATCCTGCTTCATCCAGTATTACAATTACAGCAAAATTTGAAGAGAAGTGAACATGAAATTAACCACCAAATTTTCCTTTTTTCTGAACAGTATTGTCACATGCAGAATGAAATATTTCGTTTAGCCGTCACAATATAAGTAGCTTTGAAGAACACAATAAATTATATTCATACAATAGAACTATAAAAGTGCATGTTTAAGTTTCTTCTCATCTACCAAGTTAGCTGTCGTTTCGTATTGCCATTGTATCAAACAAACGGAACAGAAGTAAACACTTCTAACCATCACATAGAAATACTGAGGCTGTTATGGTCAGCACCATAGTTTTCTTTTACAAAAGTTTTTCAAACATACAGAAACCTTGATTAAAATTTTCTCGGGTAACTAGCCGAGTTAGTCCATCGTTTAAACACGACATTTCGGCGTTCACAGTTTCTGCCCCCATTGTCAAGTCACTTGTCATGTTTAAACGATTGACTAACTCGGCTAGTTACCCCAGAAAATTTTATTCATTTACAACGCCGAGAAAATGTCAAATCTTAAATACAGAAACCTTCATCAAATATTTGGAGGATACAAGAAAATACCTCCTATTCCAACAGAAATACTGATCCAACATTTTGAGTGTTTTTAAGTACTACAATTCACCGCATGAAGAGACATTAACATACCTTTGAACAGCCTAGCTCCACCAAGAGTCTGTCTGCAACAAATTCTATATACTTCTTCATTAAACTGCAATTCATACCAATCATTGCAACTGGAAGTGCCTCCGTCAAAAATTCCTGCTCTATTTGTACTGCATCTCTAATAATACTCTTTATTTCTTCCTCACTTGGTTTCTGGACTACATGTTTGAACATAAGGCATGCAAAGTCACAATGCAATCCCTGTGAAGCAAGGAAAATACAAAATGAAAAGGCAACAACACAAAAAAAAATTACTTTAAACCTGTTTTCTAAAAAAAAAAAAAAACTTTGTAAGTCCTTTGATCTCCCCCCACCCCCCCCCCCCAACCTTAGACCACTTCAGCATAGAATTATCAAATTTCTGATTAAACTGGATAATGAAATTTTTCAAATTACTTTGGAGTGTTGATGTTTGCACATGACTAAACCTAAGTATTTAGATTAGTTGTGAACAGTTATATTAAACATCTTTTTAATAAGTTTCCACAAAGAACAAAAATAGCCAAATGAATAATTGTGACTGGTTGCTGTATTTTTTACAACCCATATTTAGTTGAAATGTACAGATCATTGTGCTTCAGTTAATTTGACAATTATTAAATAACAACTTACCTCGTCTCTTGAAATGAGTTCATTACTAAAAGTAAGACCAGGCATCAGACCCCTCTTCTTCAGCCAGAAAATGGCAGCAAAGCTTCCAGAGAAGAATATTCCTTCCACAGCTGCAAATGCAATTACACGTTCAGCAAATGTGGCAGACTCGTCGGCAATCCATCTCAGGGCCCAGTCAGCCTTTTTCTTCACACAAGGCAAGGTTTCAACGGCATTGAACAGAAATTCCCTGGAACAAACACATGACGTACACAACTACTCTACCCAATTCGTCATTTTAATTAAAAAATGTATGCTGAGTAAGGACCAATTCAAAATAATAGAATACAATTACATTTGGTTTTAGTAAATTACTGAACTTTCACAAACCTCTCAGCAGGATCCTTTATGTAAGTATCAATAAGCAAACTGTACATTTCAGAGTGGACATTCTCCATTGCAATTTGAAAGCCATAGAAACACCTTGCTTCTGTAACTTGTACTTCTTGACTGAACCTTTCAACGAGGTTTTCATTTACAATGCCATCACTAGCAGCAAAAAATGCAAGTACATGTGAAATGAAATGCTTTTCATCAGGTTTAAGTTGTTGCCAGTGAACCAAATCCTTTAAAAAAAAATTAAAAAAATAAGATTTCACTAAATTAACAAAATGCAAAAAAGAGAAAAGTCAGCATTTTACATTCCACCCATAAACAGGCAGAGCAGAAGAAAAAGATCTAGCTTAAATCAGCTAACATTACAAAGATAGATAACAATAAATTGAAATTTAAGGAATTAAAACTACAGTAACTTCAACTCATAGTAATTTCAGATCCTAATATTAACTACAAAAACATCCAGTCACACGCACTACAATAAACAAGAAGAAAGTCTGTCTGATGGCTTAAAAGCCTTGTATTATGGTAACAGTGAAGGGTGAAGAAATAACCTACTGATGAAATCGTAATTTTAAAACCATTGTGCTAAATCAGGATGTGTCTTATTGGATAGATTAGTTCTTAAAATAGAGGAAATAAAGAGCCAGTATGGAAATGTGTTATTGCTGAAGATATAAGGAAGGTACAATAAGAAGTACTGTGACATCTCATAGCACTCTCCACAATTTATACTAACATAAACCCTTTCAAAAATTACCTCTTTGCAATCTACAATGGTATTCTATATACATGTGATTTTTTTAGTTTTTGTTTCTTCCTATAGTAAAATAATATTACATATAGTTCCATTTTCCGTAGAAGCCACCACCCTCCGCAAAATGCATTTTTTTTTAACTTCATATATACGAGAAAGATTTAAGAATTTCAAATTTTAATCAGCAAACTTCCCTTCACTATTAAGTCTTACAATGAGAATTTTTTTTACTTATTGCTTTACGCCTCATCGACGGCTAAGGTCATTAGAGGCGGGATGGGACTAGGGACAAGGAATGTGATGGAATTCGGCCATGGCCTTTTTGAAGGAAGCATCCCGGCAATCACCTGAAGTGATTTGGGGAAACCATGGACAACCCAAATCTGGATGCCCAGACGAGGATTCAAACTGGGGTCCTACCGAATGCGAGGCCAGAAGGTTAACCGTTCACCCACCATGCTCGGTACAAAGAGAGGTCTTCAGTATGGAAATCACACTCATAGAAAGTACAAGTCTTATAAATAGTACACCGCCTCAGGTTTCTCGCCCTAAAGCAGTTTTGCCTGATGAGCTTTCATTCAAGAGAAATCAGGGGTTAAAAATTGTATGTAAATGATGTATACCTATAGCTGCATTCTTTTGCGTTTGTACCAGGTTCGATCCCACTTTTGTTGTACTTTTTTTCCATTGATATTCACTTTTACAGCATTACAAATTTGTTTTGAAACAAATTAACCAATTTATTAATTTTCCTTTGAGGAATATGCAAACGTTCCAAATCGGGAAAGCCGATGAAAGAACTCTATACATTGTTTGAGTTAGTCACTAAACTATACGTCAGAAATGAAAAATATTTTTGTCAATGATCAATTAGTGGGGTGACCATGTTGATATGATGGTGTATGATCAAGTCTTTTCAAATGAAAACAAACGTTCCTTGAACAGTAAAAGTGATAAAGCAAAAATTTAAGCATTTATGCCAGCCATGTGTTGTGGATTTCTATTGCGAAGTAAAAATACTAATGAAAAGGCTGCAAGTGTAACTGAACTATTACAAGATAATCGTCAAATATCTAATTGTGAAGATACATTCAATTATTCACCACATTTTACCAGCACCTGTTTTTATTGTAATGATAAAATAGGAATGGTAGTTCAAAAAAAGACCGGAATTTACAAATGTAAATGAAATATGCTTTCCTACTTCAATAATAAAAAATGTAAGTAGCTGTGGAAGGATATCTTTAATCAAATGTTCCTGATATTAACGGAATTTGAGATTCAAGTGGCTGCACGATCTATATCATTCGAACGTTTACATATTCCTCCAATGGAAAATAAATTGGTGAAATTGTTTTAAAACCAATTTGTAATGCTGCAAAAGCAAAAAGGAGTGAGAAAAAAAACACAAAAAAGTTCACTCTGTAGGATCGAACGCAGGAACACCCAAAAAGGAACGTCCTGCCTTAATGATCATGACTAAAACCATGCTTGTTAACTGCCTACTCTATAGGTGCAGTAGAACTCCATCTATCCGAACTCCGACTGAGCATCCAAATCACTTTAATTACGATGGAAAAGTACCGCGATAAAAAAAATAATGATTCTGCCCACACACAACATGAAACTTCTTACTGTCAAGCGGATACGCAACTCTGCTGCCCGAAAACGTATGAATACTGTCAAACAGCTTACTTTGATCGAGATGTTCAGCAAGCAATGACTTATTTACAGTATGGTATGTACATACTGTACAGCACTTTTAACTACACTTAACAGTTAAAAGTGTTGACTTTTCATTTAATTAATTAGAAGCTTTCTTTAAAAATAGTTTTTCTCACCCATTTTCAACATACATACAGTAATTAAAATAGACCCTTTTTAAGAAAAATACCAATTATTCGAATTTTTCATTATCCGAATGGCGTCTGGTCCCAATTGATTCTAATAACTGGAGTTTTAAATGAAGGTCCTCCAGGCAGAACTGCTTTAGGGCAAGAAACCTAAGGTAGCAAACTATTTATCAGAGTTATTCATTCCACAATCATGATATCTGATATTCCACACCATTTCAAACATTAACTGACTCATTAATTCTACAGAATAACATTTACTTGTAAATGTATCATATACGTCAAAATTTAATAATGGAAAAAATGGAAGCGTTTTTATTTAATCCATTTATTTGTAAATTATCACCCATAAACCCCATAGGTAAGGCAAATAGTGTACACTTTGTAATTGGCTTCAAATATTTCCTCGGCTCATACGAGTTCTAGGGCAATTCCAGAACATTACATAACCTCTTTATTACAGGTCACAGATGAAGTGGCTACTTGACTAAATTTGAAAAATAGGTTAATACTTTACTTTATTACCTACTTTACTAAAAAAACGTGTTTTTTTTTTAATCTAACATTTACATTAATTATTTCGAATATTTAAAAACAAATTTAAAATTTACCTCGGAAACGCATACACTGTGGCGTCTTTAATGACGTCACGCCACAAGAAACAAAATAGTCATGGATGTACATGGCAAGAATCAGTTTTCTTCAATTATAAATGAATTCATAGTTTTATAAGCACTGTGTAGTGCCCCCGTGTAAAAGCACAAATGCCAAACAAGTTATGTATGTGTGTTCCAAACAATGAACAAATAAGGAAAAAGTGGTTAAAATTGGCAAGGATGGAGGATGCTCATAGTTTATCTGTAGATTCAAGAATCTTGTTTTTGTGAAGATCTTTTTCATGTAAGTATTGTGCACGATATATTTCTATATCTTAAGTAAAACATGAGTTTTGCAGAACCACTACCTTTCAAGTATTGGTGGTATAATAAGGTACGAGTTGAGTTTGTTTTGGTTTTATGATATAAAATCTTTCTGTAGTGTTACATTTAATATAATAAACCCACTATAGCAGCACTATCATCATCGTGGTGCCACAATCTGTTGATAGATTCTTATGCAGCTCGCTGAAACAAATTGAAAATAATGTTTTTTTTTTTTTTTTTTCTTAATATCACGCTTGGTTCGAGATATCTTAACTGAAAGGTGATTAGACTGAAATTGGCAGTGCTATAGCTTTTAAATTTGCCACACCTGTTTTTGAGTATATTTGGAAAATAGAGCAATGAATGAATAGTTAAATAGCTTTAAAAAATTGACAAACCTTTGTAAGTTGACAATATTCAACATACTGTATTTGGTTATAACCATTTGGGTGTGAACAATTCGGGCAAAAATATAAAACATCAATTCTGAAAAAATTTAACATATTTTAATATGAATTTGAAATATCTACCAAATTTCAAGTGAATGAACACTTGTAACTAGTCAATGAACACGATTATGCCATAAATGAAGAATGGTTAAGGGAAACTAAAAAACACTAGAATTTATTAAGAAAGATTGGGCCCATGTATACAGTAACAAGATGTAAGTTTTGGCTAACTACTTAGGCTAAGATCAGATTTTTTTACAAATTATATATCAGATCTAAACTTTTCAGTCTCTGGTACAGTGTAAACTCCTGATGATCAGGAAGACGTGGCAGATACGAGCTTTGGAGGTTGTATTATTTTTTTGGCATATTCTTGAAGATACCAGATTTTGTCTCCAGGGACAGGTCATTTTCAACTGAACCCTTGAAAATCACACACATTAAAGGCATTTATTCAAATTTTTTGCCTTTCTTTTGTGTTAAGCCAGGAATAAATTGTTTTTCATATTTAATAATCACATATTTTTGGTCAACTCGTATACTGTCTACATTCAAAGCATTTCCTTCATTTTCCAAGTCTTGATTTTTGTTCAATGAGATCCTCTAGATTATTAATATTATCATGAGTCGTGCAATCTTCTGTTGATGCCTCTTCTTCCTCTAGTTTTACCCACTTTTTAACGATTTCTTCCTTTTTCTTCAAATTGTCACCCTTCTTTTTCATGGCTTCTCTACCTTCTTTTCTTCAATTTCTCTTTTAACTCTTTCTGCTTTGTGAATTGCATGCCATTTCTTTGATGTCATTGCCAAAGATATTTTCCTTTTTACTGATTTCCTTAGATGGCTCCTTGTTATCCGATAAATTCAGGCCGAGAAAGGTGTTATTTCCAAATACCCTCTGGACTTTGAAGTAGGCCTATTAGGAGTAATAAAATAAAATAGGATCAGTATAAGGCTTGAGTTCATTACCATGATTCAAGTTTATAGTTTGATCATTAGAATCGAATTTAATAGAAGCAGTTAAGTCGTCATCGCTGGTTCAACATCAATTTCAAAAACTTTGGGACTAGCAGCAAGGTTTTTTTCAGTGGTTAGTCAACATTTTGTTTATTCAGTATATTGTACATGAACATCAAGGTTTTGTTATAAGAATAAACCCACTCACTTTTAAAAATTTCACTTGAAGCCCGCAGCGAAGGAACACCTGTTCATTTATCGGTTTGAAGTATATTTGAGATCCAGTAAGTGAACACCCCTCCTAAACTCTAAAGAAGGCCATGTTGCAAAAATTAAACTATTAAAAATATACCTCGATCTTGCTTAATGGTAGTAACACATATTAGATGTATTGTATGAACACCAAACAATACGAAATTCATTTTAAATCATGAGATGCACTCTGCTTACCTTACTATTTTAGCCCTGGAACCACAGTCTGCATGAACAATAATGATTTGCAATTTTTCTATCAAAAGGTCATACGACTCAAACAAACAAGTGCAAATTGGATCTCAAAATGAAGTAGGAAGCCAGTGACACCAAACTAAAGGCTATACATAAAGAAATTTCCTGATTTTTAAACAATTTTCCCATACTGTTCATTCACTGGTCAGGTTACCCTACTTTTCTATGATATGGCAAAGAATAGGTTATTGTTTACAAAAACTGAAAAAAAAAATGCTATTTAATCTTATAATGTATATTTGACACTTGCGTATAGTTACATCGAAGATTTAACACTGCGGAATTCCGATGAGCAAAAGTCTATGTTTGACGAGAAAAATCTGCCAAGTAACACTATATATTAAGGCATTATTAGGTTTAAAATAACACAGTGTCTTAATTAATTAGTTCCGAAATAGTAATGAAATCAACTGGAAATAATAAATAATAAACATAAGTATTCATATATATCGTTTAGTTACTCACATAGGTTACCATAGATTACATCATCGTTAAGAGCGACTATCGATATCGAAATCAAGTTTACGATAACAAAAAACGTACGTTCTAATAATTACCGTGTTCTGTCTGAAATTTAATAGAGTTTAATTGCCATCTAATATATATATATGTATATATATAAAAATTTCCACCTTTCTTTTTTTTAACTTTCATAAGTAACAAAATAGTTGTTATCCACATTAGCACTAAATAGTATCGACCTACCATCTTAAGTTTGTTTCGAAATCCATTAGCTTAAGTTTTATTCATTGGTTCTTAAGTAGTTTAATTACCTAGTCGTTTTTCATAAAATTTAAATCAAATTAAGTATATATAACAATTCAACAGTTAGTCGAGTATAGCGCCTATCATATTTAGTAAAAAACGTTAAAAAAAAATATAGTATAAACTTTATA
>CM061920.1:193669226-193760466 GCA_031002005.1 Vandiemenella viatica
TTGTATCCGCCTACTTTTGTCCTCTTTCTATACTAGTTTTAAATTCATCAGTTTTTTTTGGTAAATTAATCATCACGTGGTAATTTATTCCAATCCCTGACACCCTTACTAAGGAAAGAAAATTTTACCACCCACCTCATGCCTGAAATTATTTGCCGGCTTGTGGTCTTGATCATCTGTTTCCTCCAACGCACCACTCTTAATTCTCATACTAATATGTTTCCACGCCTCAGTAGGAAGATAAGGATGGAGCTGGGAACAGCCAATCAGCGTCCAGGGATTGCATGACGTCACGAAGTGAGCAGCCAATGGCGGCCAAGGTCGTATGACGTCACACGTTAGTTCCTCACCAGCCGCACAGATGGCACCATCTCCCAAGGGCTTAATATCTTTGGCGCAGATATTCCACACCGCCCACCCAAGCCCTGAGGCAATGGCTATTTCTGTTCTGGAATGCGCGCGTTGTGAAATGTGTACACTGTTTCAACACTACGGAAATTCCACTCGGCTGTTTGCTTTTCCACTAAGTGTGACGAAATATGTATTCCTAGCGTCCTGTTAAGCAAGCACTGAACATCTTGGCTACTATCGACACACAGTAAAATATTTTCTTCGTGAAAAATACTTAAGCGATTTTTTTTTTACTAAAGTCCACATCAACGGATATTACGTGAACAGACATCGGTAGCGTAGGGGTTAGAGTGCCGAAGGTCGCCGGTTCGAGTCCGGCCGCGGTGTTTTTATTGAAAAAGCCGTTCCAACTCGTCAATTTCCAAATCAAAATTTTAGTTTCCATACCTAGAGAGGATACATGCCTTGAATAAAAAAAGCATAAATGTTTCCTTTTAACGGGAAAAAAGCGTCATAAACTACAGATATAAATTCTATGTGTACCTGTTTTCATGAAATTATTTAGCGTTCTTGCCTCGCATTCGGGAGGACGGAGGTTCCAGGCATCCATGGTTTCCCCCATGTGAATGCCGGGGATGCTACCTTCAAAGGCTGCTGCGCCCGCCCGGGCAGGTTGGCCCAAAATTTGTCTTTGATGAGCTGCTATTAACAAATGACTTTTGACCAAACATTGCCAAGTGCTTAGTTCCAGCCACCAGTGTACTGATGACACATTAAAAATCAAGTTAATGTGGTGAGCACTGAGGTGCATTGGAAAGACATACTATGGTCTGCCTATCATGTAACACTTCGGTGTGGACGTCGTGTGTCGGGTCCCTTTCCTGCAGTTACTTGTATGTATGTGGTAACTTATGAAATTGTGGTATATGCATGGACATACTGTATGTGTGTGTGCGCGTGTTCCTGTGTGGTTATGTGTGTAATTATGGTGGTAGGAGTCTACTTGAGATTTTTCCATCAGTGGCCACCTATGTAGATGTAATCATTTGGGTATGATGAGCACCGAGGTTTGTGGCAAAGAAATGAAATATTTCGCACATCCTGTAGCTATTCAGTCTGGACCTATGGTGTTCAGTCCTTTTCCTCCAGTTACGTGTATGTGTGTGGTGATGTATGGTAACTGTGTGTATGCATGGACATGTGATTGTGTGTCTTTCTATGTGGCTGTGTGTCTATCACGATAGGATTATATTCGACTTTGAGATTTCACAATGACTGGCTACCTATGTGTTGATGTAATTAATTGATAATGTGATAAGTACTGAGGTGTATGGCAAAAACATGTCATCCTTTGCACACACTCTAACGTCTGTCTGATGGTTTTTTGGTCAGTTATGTTTGTGTGTGAGGTCTAGTATGAGTATGGGAGTTATGATATTTGTCTGATGACCATGTGACTACTGATACTCGTGGTACGTGGGGCAAATATTACTGAATAGCAGAAAAGGCTTGTGGCGTGGGATAGAGGTGGTGAACAGCTTTGTACATATTACCAACGATACTGAATGGCAGAGAGGTCTGTAGTGTGAGTTAAATGATATGATTTTGATGTGAGGAGTTTGTTACTTGGAACACATGTTAATGATGATTTTTTTTCGTCAGTCTTGAGCCATGGGGGTTCTGTCCCACTTTTTCTTTTCCATGATTGGGCTCGTTGTTGTGTTGAGCTCGCTGTAGGCATGGATATATGTGTCTGTGTGCGTAAGTATGGTGATACCTTCCTTAAACTCATTTATCTGGACGTATGAATTGCTGTTCCTCCCATATGTTTGTGCTTGTGGAGACGTATGGGTTTGTGGGTGAGACCTAGTATGAATATGGAGGTTATGATATCTGTCTGATAGACAAGTGTCTATTGTAACTCATGGTACCTGGGTCACATGTTACTAAATGACAGAAAGGGTTGCGGTGTGGGAGAGATGTGGCTGTGATTTCAAACTTCACACATCCTGTAACTCTTCAGTTTTTCCTCCAGTTATGTGTGGTGATGAATGGAATTGTTTGAATGCATTGACATGTTAGTGTGTATGTATGTGTGTCTTTCTATGATTTTTGGCCAGTCATGGGTGTTCTGTTCCACTTTTTCGTTGCCATGATTGGGCTAGTTGTTGAGTCGAGATCGCTGTAGGCCTGGAAATGAACGTGTGTATGCGTCTCTATCTCTGTGTGTTTTTTTCGTAAATGTGGTGATACCTTGCTTGTGTGAGGTGACGTACAGATTTTTGGTTGAGACCTAGTATGAATATGGAGTTATGATATCTGTCTGATGACCAGATGTCTACTGCTACGCGTGGTACATGTTACTGAATGGCAGAAAAGGCTTAGGTGTGGGATACACGTGGTGGTGCTGATATAAACAGTTTTGTACCTAGCACACATGATACTGGATGATAGTGAGGTCTATAGTGTGAGATAAATGAGATGATGCTGATGTGAAGAGTATGGTACCTGGAACATATGTTACTGATGATTTTTTGGTCAGTTATGAGTCATGGGGGTTCTACCCCACTTTTTCGTCGCCATGATTGGGCTGGTTGTTGTGTCTAGCTTGCTGAAGGCATGGAAATATGCGTCTCTCTCTGTGTCTGTATGCGTAAATATGGTGATACTTTCTATAAACACGTCTGTCTGGACGAATGATTTTGCTGTCCCTCCACTTATGTTTGTTTGTGCTAGTGTATTGAGATGTATGGATTTGTGGGTGCGACCTGATGGTCAAGTGTCTATTGCAACTCATGGTACCTGAGTCACTTTTTTTACTGAATGGTAGAAATGGTTGCGGTGTGGGAGAGACGTGTTGATGGTAAATGTAATCAACTGGGCGTGATGAACACTATTTATGGTATAAACACTTAGGTTTATTGTGAAAACATGCCATCTTTTGCACACCTTCTATCTCGCCAGGCTGATGATATGTAAGGAGACTTCTGTTTTTCAGCCAGTCATGATGCAAGAGAGTACTACACCACTTTTTTGTTTCCATGATTGGTACCGGTAGTTGTGTTGAACTCTCTGTAGTCTTGGACATGTGTATCTGCGTCTCTCTTTGTGCATGTAAGCGTAAGTTGGTGATACCTCGTCTGTCTGATGATTTTGGTAACGATAGTTCTGTCCAGTTAATCAGTGGTAACGACAATTCTGCCCCCACTTCATCGTTTCCATGATGCTTGCTGTTAGTTCTGTCGACCTCGCTGTATGTATGTACAAGTGTGTGCGTGTGTCTACTTCCTCTGTTAATTTGAGTCTAAAATATATGGTAATATTTTTTTTTATTTTTTTTTTGTAACAGTTTAACGTCCCTTTTTAACAACGTGGTCTTTAGAGACGGGAAAGGATGGGGGCAAGGAATGGGAAGGAATTCGGCCATGGCCTTTTGAAGGAAGCATCCCGGCATTCACCTGGAGTGATTTGGGGAAACCATGGAAAACCGAAATCTGGATGCCCGGACGGGGATTCGAACCGCCGTCCCGAATGCGAGGCCAGAACGCTATCCGTTACACCACCACGCTCGGTTATATGGTTATAGAATTATGCTCACCATCAACGTGTGCTTCTAACCATTGCTTCAGGGCTTAGGCAATCTCCCATTTGACTGTACTCTTTACAGTTTACTGCCGGTTGTGTTGGCATACGAATTGTGTTTCTCACGTTTTTCACTACATAAAAATCATTTAACAGAGAGGGTGATGAGGGAATGTACCAGAGAAGCGAAGGACTTGGATACAAACCCACAATCAGACCATTGTTTGTAAATAGTGTAGTATGGAGTCCACATTTTTAGTACATCAAATGCAAGGTGCAAAATATGGCAGCTAGATTTATTAGTGGAAAATATTCAACAAGTGCCTTAATAAAGGAACTGGACTGGATGTCATTGGGAGATTGGAAGAGTGTCAGGGGCTGTATGTGGTGTATAATGCTGTTAGAATGGATATTGGAGGAATAATTCTGAGTGGTGTATGGAGCCTAAGTTGGCAATGACCACAATCTGGCATTAGACTTTAGATGATGAGGCCTGAGTGGATAAAATATCCAAACACCCACTTTGACCTAACAATTTACGACAATTCAAGCGTGGGTACTATCTTCGGCGCAATAGAACTAGTGTCTGCACCTATGGATACTTGTCGATGTGGGGGTCTTCTATGAAAATGTGGGTTATGATGTCTGTTTGATGACCAAGTTAGCTAAGGGCATTATGTCACTTTTATCGTGGTTAGTTGGATGAAGCATGCAATTATAAACAAATGTCACACTTGGTCCTGAATCCGAAGGTTGGCGTTAGATGGGAACATTTTAAACCGAATGGAGAACTCCCCTGGGTCCTGATTTATTGAAAAATAATTTCCTGGAAAAGGGGAGAATTTTCCTGGAAAACTGCAGTAGAACGACCTTAAATGGACATTTTGGTACCTGGCTACTGATTAGCAGAAGACTCTGCGAATTTTTGGTTTACTTTAACGCACGAAAAAAGGTAACCCTGTCTGTAACTGATCAGGGATTGGAGTGGGAATCATTGGAAAACAGAATGAAGTTTGGGGAAGTGTTGTGGGTATGTTGGCGATGAGGCTAGAGGTGGATCTTGGTGAAAGAATTAGGAATAGTGCACTGGATTTCTTCTATAAGGGAGTGTGTAAATCTTCTATATCTCCACCTTGGTCACAGGCGATGGTCTCAGGCATGTTCTGTGCTTAGCGTGACTCGATTTTTTTATCACATAGGACTGGCGTACTTAGATTCCACAGGTGTGAAATTAGTAAGATTAACAGACGGTATTTCGTTCCTGGAACATAAGTGCTGTACTGTAAAATACAGTTAAAGGTGTCAATCACTGATGTGTCACAAGGGATTTATTGGAATTTTAGACAAAGTACAGCTAAGGACACTCAATTTGTGATTGCTTACGAAAGCATAACAGAATTGATACATAGATTGGCCTGGATAGACAAACGACAAAGGTTTGACCTGGATGGCAACAATTACGAGTCTGGTTTTCAAATCGACAACTTTGCTTTAGTTTAGAGGCTCTCAACCAATCGAGGTTATACTTACATCCCTTCAATGCCTCTTTGAGTCCAAAAAGTGTCTGTGTTTCATTACACATAATTTAATACATCCTTTAAAATACACGGTCTGTAGGTGACACTCGTGAGTTATATTATATTGTTCATAATGAGTCCATCATGATGTGAAAAAGTGAGATTGTTTCCAGTCTCTTCGTCGGTGAATTAATTTTTAATGTCTGCCTGCTTTGATGAACGGAATTTATGTTAACAGCGAGGTCTTTAGAGACGGGAAAGGATGGGGGGCAAGGAATGGCCTTTTGAAGGTAGCATCCCCCCGGCATTCACCTGGAGTGATTTTGGAAACCCAAATCTGGATGCCCGGAACCGCCGTCCTCTCGAATGCAAGGCTAGAACGCTAAATAATTTCATGAAAACAGGTACACATAGAATTTATATCTGGAGTTTATGACGTTTTTTTTCCCGTTAAAAGGAAACATTTATGCTTTTCGACTTATTTTTTTAGGCGTGGAAATTACGTAACTTTACGGCTTTTTCACAAAACACTTAAACACCGCGGCCGGACTCGAACCGGCGACCTTCGGCACTCTAGCCCCAACACTGCCGAGGTCGTTAGTTGAATTACAAGGCCAGAACGCTAAAACAGGTACTTTTTTTTAACGTCTCTCTAACAACGTGGTCTTTAGAGACTGGGAAAGGAATGGGAATGAATTCGGTCATGGCCTTTTGAAGGTAGCATCCCCGGCATTCACTTGGAGACACACAATTTCATTACCCCTAATTTTGAAATTTGTCCTGGTGGAGGAACATCAAAGAGGCACCGGCTGCGGGATGTAATCAGCCATATGCTATATGGAAGGCTTTAAACAGACTAAGAACTGAAGTGTCCCGATGTAAATATAATATTTAAAAAATGGGGGGTACACTAATGACAACGATCTATGTGAATGTGGTGAGCTTCAGAACCCACAACATCTTCTGATATGCAGGAATCTCCCTGAAACCTGCAATATCGACGACCTTTACAGGGCAAACGAGAAGGCCATCAAGATTGCGGAATTCTGGTCACATTCTATATAATTGTGTTTATAGTTAATATTAATTAATTAATGTTATTTGTTTTTTCAACTTGTTATGTCCTGGACACGAGAAATATAAATAAAAATATAAATACCCCTAATTTAATACATCCTTTAAAATACACGGACTGTAGGTGACACTCGTGAGTTATATTATATTGTTCATAATGAAAAAGTGAGTTTGTTTCCCGTCTCTTCGTCGGTGAATTAATTTTTAATGTCTGCCTGCTTCGATGAACGGAATTTATGTTAACAACGTGGTCTTTAGAGACGGGGAAGGATGGGAAGGAATTCGGCCATGGCCTTTTGAAGGTAGCATCCCCGGCATTCACTTGGAGTGATTTTGGGAAACCATGGATGCCTGGAACCTCCGTCCTCCCGAATGCGAGGCAAGAACGCTAAATAATTTCATGAAAACAGGTACACATAGAATTTATATCTGTAGTTTATGACGCTTTTTTTCCCGTTAAAAGGAAACATTTATGCTTTTTTTATTCAAGGCATGTATCCTCTCTAGGTATGGAAACTAAAATTTTGATTTGGAAATTGACGAGTTGGAACGGCTTTTTCAATAAAAACACCGCGGCCGGACTCGAACCGGCGACCTTCGGCACTCTAACCCCTACGCTACCGATGTCTGTTCACGTAATATCCGTTGATGTGGACTTTAGTAAAAAAAAAATCGCTTAAGTATTTTTCACGAAGAAAATATTTTACTGTGTGTCGATAGTAGCCAAGATGTTCAGTGCTTGCTTAACAGGACGCTAGGAATACATATTTCGTCACACTTAGTGGAAAAGCAAACAGCCGAGTGGGAATTTCCGTAGGTGTTGAAACAGTGTACACATTTCACAACGCGCGCATTCCAGAACAGAAATAGCCATTGCCTCAGGGCTTGGGTGGGCGGTGTGGAATATCTGCGCCCAAAGATATTAAGCCCTTGGGAGATGGTGCCATCTGTGCGACCGATCGGTGAACTACCATATGCGCAAGCCCGACAGCTGCCGCCAATCTGTGCGACAGGTTGAGGAACTAAATTGAGGTTTGAACGCCCGCCAAGGGAGGTACCCCCCACCACCTGAACGCTGATTGGCTGATTCAAAAAGCCCGCCGGAGGGGAGGGGAGGGAGGTCCCCCCCACCACTTAGTGACGTCACGGGTTTTCCCGGTTTCTGGCCAGGAAAGACAGTCTCCTCCTACTGTAGTAATATGGATGGGTGAGCTCCCCAAAGATATCGATTGCCAAACCATCTACCAATATACTCGGCCGAGGCAATTGCCTATCGTCCAGGCCCTCATCTATGCAAGGAGATTTCCCAGGCGCAGTATTTTAATTCTCTCTGATTCACTCAGCGTGTTACAGTCACTAACTACTCCAGCCATCCTTCAGCATGCTAACTCATACCATACCAGCATAGTTCAGCAAACCGCCGAGCTTACTCAATATGGCTCCACGGTTAACTACATCTCGATCCCGGCCCATACAGGGATAAGATATAATGAGCATGTGACAGCTAGCCAAGGAGGCATGCAGTATGGGACAAAACTACAAGCCACCTTACAACCACAAAGATTACAAAGCAGCGGTGGTCAGTAACGCCTATCAGCAATGGTCCACTCTATGGGAAGAAACTAAAAGGTACAAAGGACGGAAGTACGCGATGATTCAAACCCATCCACCACGACGACCTTGGTTCACGGACTGGAAAACTCAACGAAGGTACATCGCAACCATCACACGAATGAGACTCAACCACGGGGCCTTCCGCGAACACCTTTACCGTATACAAGCAGCAGACTCGCCGTATTGCCAATGTGATGGGCAAACCCCTCAAGACTTGAACCACATATTCTTCCAGTGCTCCATGTATCAACGGCAACAGCGTACATTCATCAATGCTCTGGTGCGGGTACAGCACCCGCTGCCAACAAGCATCGCAGACCTACTTGCAACCAGCAACAGAAGAGTCTACACTATCATTAGAGATTTTGAAAAAAATTCAGATGTATATATATAAATACAAAGTAACGTTCAACATATTATCATAGACAAAACAACATAGTCACATAAATATAATGAGACATTGACAATATGTAACCACATATCCTTATAAATGTATATATATAACTTACTAAATTATAACAATGCATTTATGCATTTACATGAATGTAATAACGCACATCAGAAATGTATCAACATTTGTTCATAAAGTAAGAAAGATTATTATTAATAATGTAACAATGTATAAGAAGCTGGCTGTATTGGTAATTGAAACCCAAGGCCAATAAACAAAAAAAAAAAAAAAAAGACTGCAGACCGACAATGCACATGTAAACACTAGGCCGTTAGATCTGCGCGCCAGACGTGCGCATTAGGCGTCTCTGAGCACCGAGCATTTAGGCTAGGCGCAAATTGAGACGCGTATAGCGCGTGTGACGTGACGCAGCACAGCGCGCTTTTTTTGTAAACTACGGAATCAAATACAACAGCGCACATTGGGAACACGACGCTACGCGGCGCGACTCGCGGCTGCTCACAGTCGCGCGGTTCTGAGATCTCGGCACAGTTTTCTCGCGCCCACGCTTTTGAACGAATGTGGTATCGTATCGTTAACCCTCTAATCTGTGTTTTTTTTTTAAAGAAAAAGTTGATAGAGGCACAAGAGCTTCATTATACTAGACATGTTAAAAACTTAAGAATCGGACTTGGGGTGTCACTGCAAATAATTGTAATCTGAAGGACGATTACTGCTACCCATATTTCCACAAATAGCCATTTCACAATTTTTCGTTAATACATATCGTACATACTAAGGAAAGGATTTTTCTAATTATTACATCAAAAAGTAACGTTTCCTCTAACATGACCCCACATAACCTATAGAATGTAAAACTTACACAAATGAAGTGTGGTACTGTATGTTGTCATTATTTTCCAATCATAACGGATTGACATTGAAACGGAACTGCTGCTCAATTGTGGAAACACTAAGTGAAATTCTTACTCACTTTGAAAATAGCTGATGAAGTTTCTTGTTCATGCAGTGATTAATTTTGATGCAACAATTTGGTATTGTTCACATCTTCTGCTACCACTTCTAACGTGGAAACCATCAGACCATGTTGAGAACAGATTTCGATCTATCGAAATATATGTTGAAAGGATTTACTCCACATTCCTATACTACAACCATTTCTTCAAAATGAGATATAGTTTATCAAGAAAATTATTAGCCTCTGTTGAAACTTTGTCATGGTGTAAATGCAATACGGCCAATTACGTTTTTAAATTCCGACTTCAAGATTCTGGCTAGAATCCTCAGATCCAGACTGGAACCTCTGCTGGAAAGATTCTCGGGCCCTACCAAACAAGTGCAGTCCATGGCCGTAGTGTTTTAAATACGGTATGTGAATACTGTGACATTATAAGTATAACTGCAGAATGACGGATACCGTCCGCTCTGCTTTCTTAGATTTTGAAAAGGCTTTTGATCGCATCGAACATTATTACCTCCTAACAGTCATGGATCGCTTAGGTCTAGGGACACAATTCACGAGAATGATAAAGTTAATTATAGGAACTGCACAATCTAAACTCCTTATAAATGGTCATCTGACACCACCTATAAAGATAAATCGTTCCGTGAGACACGGTACTGTACGCAATAGCCACAGAACCACTTCTTAGGATTTGTAATCAAACACTTCCTTGAATAAATGTAGATGGAATACTTTTTATTTGCAGAGCATTTGCAGATGATATCTGCGTGGTACTAAGTTCTGCCAAAGACATAATCAACACCATCGCAATAATTTCAACTTTCACCGATGCAACTGGAGCCAAATTGACTACAACGAAAACGGCCTTACTTCAAATCGGGACAGGCTTAAACACACTACCAGCAGCCCCTTGGTATATAACAGTAACAGAACACAAAACAATTGGAGTCAACCTGCAAAAGTGCATTACGAAAACAATAATAAAAAGTGGCAAACCTCACTGCAAAAAATCAGAGCCGTTATAAACATTCACTGTGACCGTGATGTAGACACATTTCAGCGTGTTAAAATAGCACAAATTTCAATCCTGAGCAAAATCGAGTACATGGCTCAGGTAATGCCGATTCCTGATCCCATCGCTGACAGGATTAAAAAAGCATTAGATTGGTTTGTAAGCAGAGGGAAAATTTTCAAAGTCGCTTTTAAAACATTGATTTTGCCCTCAAAGAAAGGGGGAATAGGAATGGTAAACATAAAAGAAAGATTTATTTCCCTATTTCTTAAAAGAATGTCAACTATGATAACCAGTAATCCTACGGGCCCAACCAACATGCTGGTCACCACTACCAGACCCATTCACCATGAAATACCCTTTCACATGACTATCACGCACACCCTACCGCATATGCGACAATATCGCCTTGAAGAAACATATGCCAAAGGATGTACTCTACATAATAAGACAGCCAAAGAAATATACAGACTTATAAACACCGTACGGCATAGAAATAAAATAGAATTTAAATACCTAAATTATGCTTGGCACAACATATGGCTCAATATCACGAACAGCACCCTAACATTCAAGATACGATCGGTATGATATGATGTAGTCAATGAAAATATCCCTACAAACAAAAAGCTGTATGAAATACGCCTATCTACAACAGACAGATGCCCACATTGTGGAAACACAGACACGCTAGAACATAGGATAACGTGTGGACAGAACCAACGGATCTGGATCTGGGCAAGAAGAAGAATTGCTCTCTTAGACAGGACATCACCGCTTGCAATCAATGTGAATGAAATTCTTAAACCAGAAAAATCAGATTTCCCACTACAAAACAAAATCCCATCCTATGGTTAATAGGAAACACCCCTGTGTATATAATACAAAATGGGAAAATAAATTTTGAAGATTACATTGGCTATATGAACGTCACCTATTATGAAACAGTAAAACTTCAAAATTACAAAAAATGCTATGCGAGGATGTTAGACATCATAATGACAGAAAACTTACCTTAAATAAATAGGGAGAATATTCACCAGTCACAAGAGAGGCTCGTGATTTGTAATAAAACCTTACGCCACACCTAGTAAATAGTAACGACAACAATGCCATAAATTTGTTTTGACTGTCTCTGGCGCCAAATATTGCTTGCAACGTATATCAGATGTGCTCTCCATCTGGCAGTCAAGAAATGAATCGAACAAAGGAAGAAATAACAGGATTTCCGTGACATTCATCCCTCCAGTCAGAGGATATATAGTACGGAAAGAACCACGGCCAGGGAACTGGGCGGAAAAGGCTACCGCAAAACCGCAAGAAATAAATAGTTTCTGAGTCATCCAGATTTTGTGCTGATCAGTGCATTGTTCCACGATTTGTTGATTTGTCCCCGTCAGAGAAGGTGCAAGTGGCGGAGGCAGCGACTCACCACAGCGGCCCAACGACTGAAGCAGGAGCGGCTCAAGTCTGCTTTATTCTGTTTCCGACCTATAAATGTGAAACCTGTAACTGAATGTCAGAATAAATTTTTGAAAGCTTTAAAAAAAAATAAGGCGCCTGCTTACCGTTTTGCGAACCCGGGCTCAAATCCCCATATTGCCAAATATTTTTATTTCTTTTTTTTATATTCAACAATCACTGAGCTTTGATTTTATATGATTTAAAATTCATTTACATTTTTTTTTATGATGTGAAATAACGTTTAAAGCATAAAATGTTACATAATATATAGCATTTTTTTTTTTTTTTTTTTTTTTTTTTTTTTTTTAGAAAATCATGATTTTATTGCTAGTAAATTTATTTTTAATGTGTTTTCTAATGAAACGGGTATGTTACATCTTCATCTTTTCTATACTTGTATCTCTACAGATACTATTTTAAAGTAAGTAGTTGCTCAAAATAAGAGATGATTTTACAATATCTTTCACCGTGTCCACTTCACTATCAAATGGTTTCCTGAACACACGAAACCATGAAGACAGTATACCGTGGTTTGTAGAGCTCGGAAAATTCAGGCGTTAAAAATTTTATGTTCATAATTTTCAGTTACATGCCTCCTTGTATATTTTCTGTTAAAAGAAAGACCTTGTCTCCGAAAAATAAAAAAAATAAAAAATAAAATAAAAAAAAATAAAAAAAAAATAATAATAAAAAAATAATAATAATAATAAAAATACAGTGTGGCATTGGCTTAGCAATTTAAGGTATACTTTCGGAGACAGAAGTAGTAACATGTTACATTATTTTCATGCCCGATGAAAATACATTTCCAGTGATAAATTTGCGCGCAGCTCCAATATCATCTGTGATGAATTTTTAATCCGCATCCGCTTTTCCTTTTAGACAAAATATACTCGTTAGTTTACTTAAATTTCTTATTCAGCAAGGAATAAAGCAAAACTCCATGTTCGGCACCATCTGATTCTAAATAACGACAAATGTTAATAATAAAAATGTTTTCTTTGCGTGTCGTGTATTTTCAGACGCGAGTGGTACGCGCACCTGCGGACCACCTCGCTACGCGTGTCTCACGCGCGCGTCATGCCGCTCGTGTCGCGTCACGTCACACGCGCTATACGCTTCTCAATTTGCGTCTAGCCGGCATAAATGTTCAAGGAGAAAAAATTAATATGCTACAATTTGCTGATGGCACTGTTAGCAGAACACACACAAGATATTGATAAGTAACAGAGTGTCAAAAAAAAAAAAAAAATACTGATGGGAGATTTTAGACTAAATATAAACCAGAGCAAGACAAGACAAAAGTGATGAAATGAAGTAAAAATGATAGCAGTAAAAGTGGATTAATTATAAACATAGAATAAGATGAGATAGGAGAAGTAAATTAACTCTGATACTTTGGAAGTAAAATTACAATTGATAGACGAAGCAGGAATGATGTTAAAAGCACAATAGCGCAAGATAGGAAGGGATAGAGGATTGCAGCAAACCAGTCGAGATGCTCATGACAACAAAAATAATAATAAAAGCTTAGTAGTGCTCAATTTCTAAGCTAATGGGTTCTGAAGTTATGAGGATAGACAGACGGATAATGAGAGGGCAATAAGAGTTCCGCTTATCAATCATAATCATTAAGATAAAAGTCAGAATTCTTTTAGAGCAATATGACATAACAATTAGGGCGCTCAACGTTTTGAGATTAATTTAATAAATTCTCAGAATTGATCCGTGAGAGACAATGTCTAATTTTTTTCCCCGATTCTGGATTTACAACTTCAGCTATATTTACAACCATAAAATCCTCGATCCGGTTTTTGGATTGACGAGATTAATGCTCCTTGACTGAAAGAGTGTTGTTGGATTACGACGGTGGCTAGGAAATAAATAGACGAGGGGCAGAAGTCGAAACGGGTGGAGGAACGAGATCCAGCATTCATTTCTATTTTCCAGATATGATTTAAATCTATGCTCACACTGAGGCCAAAACGTTAATTTATATGAGAGACATTGAAAGTCGACATTATCAGAGCTGGGTAATGGATCGGAAAATAATTCCTCGGAATTTATTCACTGCATCCATTAAATTGACTCAAAAAATATGGCTTACAGACTTTGTCTAAACATTTTATTTAAACAGAATTGTACTGACAGATAGTAATTCATTTTTAAATAGACACGAGGGTAGTCTTAAAAATGTTTTAGACCTGACACTGAGATGAAACTGTCTTTTTTTTTTCAATGTTGCTACTGCTATCAACTTAATATGATGTGATGTGAGTGTTTTTGAAGTAGACATATTGTGTGTGTCTCGTTTAAATGTATCAACTGGAATAGAGTGCAGTCATAAAATGCTTCGTTTATCGCCAACGGAAATCCATGCAAAGTTGGTAAGGGTTTACAAGGAGTTTGCTCGTTTATTTTCAGCACTGAAGAAATGTGCGGCTGAATTTAAGCTTGTTCGTACATCTCTTGAACATGATCCGTGTGAAGGACGACCAAAAATTGCAACCACATACAGAAACATTGAGAAGGTGCAAAATAATATTAAACGATCGGAGTTTATGGCACAGATGAGACCTTAAGCAGAACAGAAGCAACGGTACGGTTCATTTTACATCAATGATTAAATTGAGAATGATTTGTGCATTATGGGTATCGAAGTTGTTAAATTCATACCAAAAACAGATGCAAAATCGAATTTATCAACAAAGTTAAGACTTGGACGTTGTGAATCATTTTCCTCAATTGCTGATAATATTGATAAATAAATAACGCCAAAGCTATTGAATGTTTGTGCATTTATTGACCTCCAAAACGCGTTTCACTTCTTTTGCAGAAGCATCTTCAGCGAGTTCTCGTTTTTAGGTCTATTGCATTTATTTAGGCTCCATTCTCAGCAGCAGTGATTTTTGCTTTCTTTGTGAGTATTAATTCATCTTCCAGATCGTCTTTCACTAGCATAACCCTGCAATGGGTCATTCGTAATAAACATACATTACAGTGCAGGGTTCATGCTAGTCACTAGTGAAAAAAACGATCTGGAAAATGAATTGCCACTCGCAAAGAAAGCAAAAGTCACTGTTGCTGAGAATGGAGCCTAAATAAATGCAATAGACCTAAAAATGAGAACTCGCTGAAGATGCTTCTGCAAAAGAAGTGAAACGCGTTTGGGAGGTCAATAAATGCACAAACATTCAATCGGTTTGGCATTATTTATTTATCAATGGTAAGACAGTTTTAAAAGTAGTCTATCTTACCAATTTTATGGACCGATTTGTTACTGTGCTTGAGACACGGGTCATCCACTATATACCTGAAGGGAAACAATCAAAACAGTGGGTGAAATCAAGTGGCTATTTCCCGAAAACGGCATGATCGATTTCGTATGCAGGTCATGGCCAGTGTTTACTAGGACGCAAAAGGGATTATGTTTACAGATTACCTTGAAAAGGAAAAACATGCAGTAACTGTCAAACACTTCGAAAGCTGGATAAATTGGATGAAAAAAAAAATCATGAATATAGACCTTATATCTACATGTCCTTTCAGCAACGCAACGGAGCGTACCTGCCAACAAAGGTTCTGCAAAAACTGACGGATCTTAAGTGTGAATTCACAGGAGATCCGCTGACATAACGCATTGAACTACAGTGACTGCGTCGTAACATATATAGTCTACAAATTGCGAACAGGAAATCACACTCTTTCACGTCTTTCCCTTCTATGCATAGACCTTTTTACACATGGCCCTTTTTTTAAATAACTTAAAAACTTCCAATACACGCGATGCTGGTATACTGTTTTCTATTTATGAATAATAACCCTTGGGAACGTGCATAAACCACGTAGCTCCATTTTGGCCTCCTGTGAACCCCCCTTCCCCCCCCCACGTAGCCCTACGTGGCTTTTGCCTCTACCCCCCCCCCCCCCCACGTAGCACGTGGCTTTTTTCCCTTTTGATTCCAGAAGACATTTTGTACTGTTTTCTCCTGTCAGACTATTGTAAATTACATACGGAGATAATTAACTGAGGGAAATAAATATTCACATGCTGTAGTGAGTTCTATATCTCATTTTAACTGTGAAAATTGTTATGAAAGGAAAGCTACGTGGCCTGGCTCGGAACCCCCCCTCCCCCCACGTAGCCTTCCAGACAAACCCCCCCCCCTGGACCGAGCCACGTCGTTTGTGCACGCTCCCGTTCCTGTAAAGCAGCTTGATTAATAACATATTGAATGGACAATAGACTGTATAATAATGACACAGGAAATTTTTTTTATTCATAAAGGTGTACAGTCGTTTTTATCGAGATGACTCGTAAGTAGTCTAATGTCTACTGTAGTTTTTTGTATTGAAGCCTTTATACTTATTAAGATGCGAACATGTGACAGTCGCAGTAACGAAATGTGACTGTCGAGAAAAATAGCGTAATAAAGTGAACATTCATAAATGTCGAGAGAAAGTTAAACTCTTCACCCTTCCTGTCCTCCAATAATTCCCAACCCAGCTCCTTTATTAAGCGTCAACATGTAGCATTGAATTTTTTCTTGCTATGGCTTTACGCCTCGTCGACGGCTAAGGTCTTTAGAGACGGGATGGGACTGGGTACAAGGAATATGAAGGAATTAGGCAATGGCCTTTTTGAAGGAAGCATCCCGGCATTCGCCTGGAATGATTTGGGGAAACCATGGAAAAATCAAATCTGGATGCCCGGACGGGGATTCGAACCCGCATCCTCCCGAATGCGAGGCCAGAACTAACCGTTCACCCACCACGCTCGGTGTGTAGCATTGAACAGAGACAATATAATAGCATTATACGGGTTATTTAATATGTTACACTGGGTCAAGACATGGGACGGGCCAACAATGGAAAACGCGAGGCTAAACGCCTGTGCATGCTGTGTTCATAGGAAAAGAGTAGAGGAGGAAACAGAACGTGTTGAATAAATATGGTCAACAATATAGACGCAGGGGCGTAGCTATTATGAGGTTATGGGGTGCAGTGCACCGGGGCCCCTACGCTCAGGGGGACCCCAAGCATACCTCAGGGGGCCCCAAGCGCAACTCTGGCAGCCCCCAAAGTGCAGTTCATAATGGCGCCATTTTTTATTTATTTAGTTCTACAGTCGCCTAAGGGGGCCCCTGACACACAGGGAGCCCCTCACTGCTCAGGGGGACCATCAACCACAACTCAGGGGACCCCCAAGCACAACTCAGGGGCCGCCAGCCTCAGCTTAGGGGGCCCCTACCAGCAACAAAAGCAAAAAAAAAGGTCACCCATCTGGCCTGAGGGCCCAAAATAAATTATTTGCTCTGGGCCCCTTGCTGACTTAGCTACGCCACTGCATAGACGCCTTAAGTTATTATTCAAAAAGTGAATTTAATAATAAAATTTTTATTTCTTAATCTTTTTCTGTGTGTTTTCTGCAAGGCAGGGGGGTGCCTCCGGGTGCCCATGCTCTCTCTAATAGCATGACATTATAACCATGACTATTATCCAACATAAATGTTTTTTAACTCCAAAGATGTTTTGAATTATGTAGAAACTGTTTAATGAACGAATAGAGCACTGATATAAGAATTTAAGTACATATAAATTGATGTCAGACAAGCCAGAACTTATTTCTTGCAGCAAGACAGTTGCAACAAAGGAACTAAAAGTATTGTAAGGGCCTCAAAAAAGACTATTTGGATGTAAAAAAAGGTACTAAAGAATTTAAAAAAGGAGCAACATGAGACACATTTCAAAGTGAACATACCAATTAAAGGAACACTTGAGATAATAAGCTACAATGGCGGATCCAGGATTTTTGGTTTGGGGGGCTAGGATTTGGTTTTGGGGGGGGGGTGGCTTGACTCGGGCAACGGTAATCTCATTATTCCAGATTGCCGCCCTTATAAAGACAGTGGAGCAAAAAAAAAAAAAATCCGGAGGTGATCTTGGTGCTTGGGGGCTGAAGCCCCCTCCCCCCTGGATCTGCCACTGATAAGCAACATGATATATAAAAGGAGAACTTTTTTAAAAGTTAGTTTGGAAAGAATAGCCCGATACAAATTAGAAAACATGGTAATGCAAGTAAACATTGTCTTTCAACTCCAAGGGCATCCCTGTCTCAACCACACTGCTGGCCATGCTTTTTAATCTGTCCAATTCAGGTATTTGTTGAAGATGTTTGATCCAGTTGCTTCTATAATTTTAAAGTTTACCTATAACTCTCTGCACAGTTAGTTCTTCGCAAATTTCACTATGTTGTTTACTGCCCAACAATGGATTAGCCTGACACATAATGGAGAAATCTCATTTCAGTTGCTTCTGTATGTTTTAACTGAGTTGTTAATGTCCAGTTTTCATTTCCATACAGCTGTAATAGAGTTACCTCACACAATTTCATTGTACCACTCCCACAGAATATCTATAAACCTATCAAGTTAAACATAAGGATCATATAATCTGTTGTAAGTACTATACAATGAAAGTTGTGTAAAATCAACTACTTGTTATGTAGAAGTGTCTTAAGATGCAATTTTTGCTCCAATTGGTTCTATTCTTCTGAACACCATAGCCTGACATCTCCAAAGTCAATTGTTTGGCAACATATGTCTGTATACGTTTAATAGGCGCTAAGTAGAGAAAAGAAATTACGAGTTAGGATAGGGAAATGAACCACCACTTACCTCAGATGATGTTTGTGTGGCGCGATCACATAAAACAGACATAAATACAAATGACATAGAAGTTTTCAGGTCTTGGCCCTTTGCCAACTAAAGCTGGAAGGTATACTGAAGGAGTTTTATATTAATACTCACCGTCCACAATGATTCTCTAGCTGACGAAAGGCTAAAAACCAAACATTTCTATGTCCTATACATATTGGCTCCTCCTGTTGTGCTGCCAATGATAAGCTGATTATCAGCAAATATAAGTGTAAACAGATTATTACCGCTTTCAAAAAAAATTGACTTATATTCCTAAGCCATATTATGATGACTTCATTTATAAAACAATACTGGACAATTATGTCCAGCTACAGTTTATATTTGTTTAAAGTTAACCAGTTATATCTGTTGTTATTGTGGTGTTTCCAAAAATTAATTTTACAGCATAGATAATGTGAACCAAATTTTCTCATACTGCTAGCATATCCAACAGCATATTTCATTTAACACGAACAGATTTTTTTAAATAATTTATTAAAGAATATTCAATATTGGTAAATTAAATCTATATTGTTTCACATTATTTTATTTATTGTGGTGAAGCACAAACTAATTTATAAAAGCATATTCAGTGTTGGCAAATTAAATCTATATTGTTTCCCATTATTTTAATTAATTGTGGTGAAGCCCAAGCCAACATCCCTACACACTCCTTTTCTGTCTTGTGCCTGCCTATTTTTGCACTCTAGGAAAGTTAATTTTAAATTCCTTCAGTAATTTTTGTAAATTATTCATCACTTCCCTTGGTAATTTATACCAGTCCCCTTACCTAAAATCAGAAAGTTTCCCATATCCTTATCCCTGAAATCAAATGTCCAGCTTTAATTCGTCATAATCATCTTTTCCCTTCCATGCACCTCCCTTAACGCTTATCACCAATATACAACTTGTACACTCCCACTACTCTCATCACCCTAATCTTGTCTTCCAATGAATCCCATTCCTACTTCTTTACCACATCAGTTACTGATTGTATTCTGCAATAATTTGCAGAGACAAATCTAGTAGCCCTTCTTTTCACTCTCTCTACTTGGTGTGTTTGTTATCCGAAATGTTGGTCCCATAATTTTCCATCATATTCAAGCCAAAGTTTAACCAAAGTCTTGTAACACAATTCCATTACCTCTCTGGTAAATCCCCTCATCACTCTCTCCCATAAATGAAGGATTTTGAAACCTTTTCCTACCACCTGTCCTGCTTAGTTGAGTTTATTATCAAATGTTAATGCAAAGATATTTAAATTTCAATCATTTCCTTCCCCTCTTTTTAATCATAATCAACCATTAGTTTCTTCTATGTGTGTACCTAATAAGCTGACTCTTTTTGCATTTATCTTCATCCCATGTTGACATACCCAGCTAGATATCTCGTCCATATCATCTTGCAGCTGTTTACAGTCTTCTACCATTTTGATTCTATTATATAACATAATATCTGCAAACAACCTAACTGCTGACACTAAACCATCAAAAGCAATCATTTATTGTAATAACAAATATCAATACATTACCCTTTGGCACACTCATTTTCACTTCACTTCTTTTGATACTGCATTTACTACATAACTTTTTTCATACTACAGTTTAAGAATTCTTCTACCCAAAAAATCAATTTTGCATCAACTTTAATGTTTTTTTTATCTTACTTGTCACCATTTTATGACTGACTCTGTAAAATTCCTAAGGAAGGTCAAGTGTTACATTATAAATTTGGCTTCCTGTGTCCATTTCATTCAAAATGTCATGCATATAGCCCTTTATGATGAGATTGCATATCAACCTCTCCATTAATTTACTTACCACTAATTTTAAACTGATTGGCCTGTAATTTTTGACCCCCTTTGTCCCCATCTGTATGGACCAGTGCTACTAGTACTATCGCAATTTTCGAGTCCTCTGGTAAACAGCGAGTATCCAGAATCAATCTAGATGGTTTGCTGATTTCTTTAAGACGTCCATAGTAATATTATCTCAACCAGCCCCATTGTGCTTTTTTACCGTTCTTAGTTATTTCGAATATCCTCGGGATGAATTTCAAACTTTTTAGTCTGCTTGTTTCTAATTGTAGCGACAAGCTCATTCTCTGCTTTACACCCACCAAATCCTGAATAAGGCTCATTGACATTGGGGTCATTAGAGGTTAAAGAGGATTGCAAACCAGTAGCAAGAAAGAATTAAACTTTTAAGGGAACCACTGCAGTACTTGATTTCAGAAAACCAAAAAGCTATAGGGATCATACCCACTTCCTCCTAGATTTTATTCACTAACTGAAAAGTCTCTGCAATTAAATTCTTTTCTATTCTCAGATATCTACAAAAAGATGTAATCTGTTCACAGTTTCTCTTTTCTGAAATTGTGTTGAACCAATTTAACTGCGATGGAGTGTATATAAACATTTTTCCACCATTCTTATGATTTACTTGAACTCTTCCCATTTCAACATTAGTCTAGTCACACCTTCCTTCCATTTGCTGAACATTCTCTTGAAATCTCTCTTCAGTTCTGAAATTTGTGCCTTTCTATAAATGTACCTATTTTCTCCTTCAATTTTGGCTACTGGTTTAATAAATCCCCCAATATCAGAACTGTATTGTGTTTATTTTATTACCTCAGAGCACAATGCTATCATTAAGCTTTATCAGGAAGATATTCAACTTGTTTGATATCAGTGTTTTCTGTTATACCACTCCCGTAAGGCCTCCTCTTACCAAAGGTACTTGCAAACCTCGTGTGAATAATCTTATTTCCTACCCAGCTGACACCAGGAAGATTTAAAACCCTACCAACAGCGACCATTATATGCTCACCTCTGAACATGACGTTAGTTTTCCCCAAGAGCCTCATCTTAATCATTTATTCTTTCACTGAAGTCAACCCCTAACCTAAAAAAGGCACATGCCTTGCCTCAACATACCCTAACAGCTTTAGCTAATAACTCAGAAGTATCCCTCTCCCCCCCCCCTTCTATTTAAGTGTAGGTCATGTCTACTGAACCCTTCCTCGACTACCAATGGTACCCACAGGCATAACCCGAAGTAGCTCCTCATTCTCCAAGTTATCGGCCTCACAGCATGGTTCAACTATGGGCAATCATGGTGTCTCAAGACCAGCACAAGTTCAACCCTGGTATGCTGTGGCTCCTTAACTATCTTTCAATTTCACCCATTATGCTATAACTTGTTTTTCTATCAATACTCTTTCCCACAATCATTACTCTGCCATCAGTGAGATCCCTACTAAGTGAACTAATATCCTCCACTTCCTCTCTTAATACTTCACTAGGTTTGAAAATAAAAACTTGTAACCTGCTGGTCTGTACCAGATTTTGTAGAAGAGTGTCCACATCTCTCTCGTGGCTACTACCTACCAGCAGAACCTTTTCATATTATTTCCTTCCACACCTTTATTCCTAAAGGCCTACTGCACCTTACACTCTGCTCCTACATCAACATGAAGCTCTTCAATCTGACTCTGGTGCCAGGTAAAACCATTTCTCCCAACAATTCCAGAAGTATCTGGCACCTTCGTGCTTACCCTATTTCTCTTATGATCTGTTGCCAGCTCCGAAAACAACCTTCTCATACACTCCACTAATCCCAACATCTTTCCTTACTATCTCAATAGGATATAAGCCTAAAGGCCGTAATTGTTTCACCACCTTATAATGGAGCAACAGCAACTGAACAAGAGTGCATAGTAAAGCTTTTAGCATTGCAAGCAGACTGTATAACAATTAACTTATTTATGAAGGACATTTGAGCCAAAATCTGAGCTGCACCAATTACCAAGTTAAACCAAAAGTTGAATGGATAACACTACGAACATTTCCACATGTTTTGTGATTAAAAATAATCATTCTGATGTAATGTATATAGGGACAGAAATGTTTTATTTCGATTTAAAAGTTTTATCAAACACTAGGTTAAAGTGATGACAATCAGCTAGCGAGGTTACACATTTGTAGACAATAGAATTTCGGACACAATAAATAGGCACTTATTGTAAAAAATAAACAAAAACCTTGGCAACGAATTGTCACCACTGGGATAGACAAAAATTTTGAGTTAACAGATAAATTATAATTAGGATTTGGATCTATATGATTAGCCATTTTTTTCGTCTTCTTTTTGCACTATAATTCTGAATTAAACGTTTCCGACAGTATTTAAATGTATTTTATATAGCACAAACACTTTCAGGCCATTTTCCTAGTTTTGGTCATATTATAATATTAATGGTTTTTTTTTTTTTAATGGTACCAGGAATTCACTAGAAGTTAAAAATGAGAAGAAATTAAGATAATTATTCATAGATATGTACTCCTATCATACATTTTAAGGAAAAATAAAAACTAATTTTCACTGACTTGGTCAGAAATCACCAGTGAAGAATTGAACATTGATGTTCTGTTTGCCTTTTAGTCTCAACAATGCAGCAGCAGCATGCCTGTGTCAATACCCATCAATCAATGACTCATTTCACAAATTCTTTTGAAAACAATCCTAAGTCATAATTAAATCTGCAGTGGATTGGTGTACCCCATGCCATAAACAAAATTTTCTTAAAATATGAAATTATGGAGTTGTGTATAGGCAGAAATAAAAGAAGAGGAGTGTTTTGATACAGATGAAAGAACTTGTTTCTGTAAATTATGTAGAGTTAACAAAATAATTTAAATTTAATTTCGCAATGGTGCAGTGAGTGCGCGGAAGCAAATTATATATGCTGTCTACATGAAAGTGACAGTACTAGATAAAATAAATGATGTATAATGGAGCATGTTTTGATGCATAATAATTTCAATGTTTGGTCATATTATATTATTTCTAGATCACATTTATCCGTTTTTAATGTCATATTTGCATGCATATTCCTTAAAGCCTTTAACATGGTAAATAAATAATAGAGGCATAAACTTAATAATAAAGGACATTTAAAGTCAAAGTAGGATCGGTCTGTTATTAAACACGTAAAAACAAATTTGAAAAATTAAATCTCATAGAAAACACTGCAAACATTTTCACTGGGAGAACAACCAGAAATAAGCATCTTAAGGCAGTATTTATAGGGTCTAATTATTTCATTAAAGACAAGAGCAATTTTGAAAGTCTATTTGCCATGTGGTTGAGCTGATGCACAATCTGGAACAAGGCCTCGTGCAAGAATCGATTTCAGGGTATACGACACCCATTTAAATAGATAAACTTAATTTACCGGTGACAATATGTTGTCTGCACCTAGGAACACTCCTGTCGATGAACCCTAAATGTGTTTTCTAGAGGAGTAAAGAAAGTCTACTCATAAAATGAAATAGAAAAGCTGGAAATGTGATTAAATGATAGCCAAAATTAAATGGAATAATAACATGTTAACATTTTAAAACTAAAATTTGGATGAAAGCGTGAAAAATGGGATTTTACTGACAGAAATCGTGACATCATTGACACGCGCCAAATCTGATTAAGAGACTTTCTAAAAGCAAGATAAATATCAGAAAATGGAGCATTAAATTCAAAGAAAAATTATATAAAATTTAAAACTATATTCAGATAGTGAGTAATAATTAATAGAAATAATTTAATAAAGTGCGTTCAAGATGCCATCAAAGTAATTTATTGTAACAACTAAAAAATAGCCTCGGATCAAATTGTTACAACAAATTAAATAGGGAAGAAAACTGACAGAACTTGGACAGATAACTCTATGGGGAAATAGAAGTCATTAAAATTACAGAAAAATAACTAAAATAGGCATCCATCATACTTCAGAAATAAATAACAGCTAAACAAAACAATTTCAAATAAAATTGTCATAAAAAAATTCTCAGAATTACCTATTCAAAATGGTAGAGTTTCAGGAAGACTGAAATTAAAATAGGGGTCATGATTTTGAAGATTATTGCATTCCGACAGGAGTATGGGCTCTTTGCAGTTTGCTTGAAGGCAACTTGCTTGTTAGTCTACTTGCATTAGGGTAACTTTGGAGACAGAAATAATTTGGCCGAGTGAAACTTAGGAATTTTCCAGGTGGTTAACTTCCATGACAAACTTTATAAATTTTAAGATCAGCTGAACTTTAACCAAGAATTTTTAGTTTGGTGATCTTGCGATTATATGTGAATGCGGAATTGTGTTGTGAATGTCTGCAGTCTTCAGGAAAAGGATTTTGAATGTCTGATGCAATATTAGGACTTGCAATGTATTATTTGATACTAGTTACGATTCTGGAATTTTGATGAATATATGGGATAACTGTCAATAGGGACTTTTCATTTTTAATCTCAAACTGTTATGTTACAGTGCCAGTAAAATCACAAATAGGCAACCATATTACAAACTAAGCATTAAAATTCATACAGAATCAGATAATCATATTGCACCCTACAGCTGCAGATTATGAGAAGTGTTGCCATCCCAAGCAACATTATATGATAACACTAAATTAAAAAGAAAATCAAAAGGAATTATTTGACATGCACAACTTTACGAGTGATGGTAATTATTTAAATTATAGACATATGAAGTAGTAATCCCTCATATTTCAAAGATTAATAATGTTGAAATAAATAAAATTAGGAAAAAACTTGTCACTGGTGGAACTCTTAAAATACTAAATTCTACAAAACAGTCATGTTTCAGACAGATAGGATAAAACTGTTTATTGGGGATCAGAAGCATTCCCATGCATGACAGTGTAAAAAGGACTCATTTCGTGAGCTCAAGAGCATTCAGTGAAGCTCATCCATGCCGCTTGGATTCTTGATGATGAAGTAGCGATATTTACTAAATTTTCACAAACATGTAGTTTCAGGGATAAAATGATTTGGAAGGTTTCGGATATTGAATATTTTGATGACAAGGAGAGGTGATAAAATGTTTTTATAGTTTATTTATTTATTTCGTATCAGAAACATACAGTTACACAATCAAAATCATCAAATTATAATCGACCAGAACTTGGCCACTTCCAGTGCCTTTTCTGAGGCCTCATACAGTTCAGCTGCCGAACAGGATGCTGGACACAGTTGACACTGGAGCATGTGCTGGACAGTCTGGTCTTCACCGCAGTCGCAATTGATATCACTGATCTCAGTATAGCCCCATCTTGCTAAATTCACTTTGCATCTGCTCACTCCTGATCTCAGCCTATTCAAAGATTTCCACGTCAACCATCCCTTGTCATAACCAGGTGGCAAAGATTCAGACACTCTTCCCCAGCCATGTGGAAGGGGAGCCTTAGCTTCCCATAGTTGTAACCTGGCTTCTTCAGTTGTCGTTCCTGAGATATTCTTAGGAAACTTTTCCTGGACTTCAGTCTTTGCCTGTGAAGGATATGCCCATATAGTGGATGAGATTTTTCATGGTTCACTTTCCTCCTTTCCTTGTTCACTGCTATTTCCCTTCGAACAGAAGGTGGTGCTATTCCTGCGAGACGGTGGATCCATTCGACTGGAGTTGATTTTAAGCAGCCTGTTATGATTCTGCACGTGTCATTAAGTGCAATGTCTACTTGTTTGGTATGGGTTGAACTGTGCCATTTGGGACAGGCATACTCTGCAGTCGAATAACATAGTGCTAAGGCAGAAGTCCTAATTGTTTCAGGTTGACTGCCCCACTGCGATCCAGCCAGTTTTCTTATGAGATTGTTCCTACTGGAAACTTTCAGCCTGGAGTTCATGCAATGTATCCTGAATGTAAGTGATCTGTCAAGGGTCACTCCTAGATATTTTGGAGTATCACAGTGTCCTAGTTCGACCCCCAACCATGTTACCTTTAACCTATGATTTGCTTCTTTATTCCTTAGATGAAAAGCACATACTTGTGTCTTCATAGGATTTGGTTTAAGCTGGTTCGTGCTATAATACCTTGACAAATCTTCAAGAGCGTTGGTAAGGGTGCTCTCCACTGATTCAAAGTCTTTGCTCTGTGAGACCAGAGCAAGATCATCAGCATACACGAAACTCCTGCATTTGCGTGGTATAGGCTGATCATTGGTATATATGTTAAACAATCATGGGACTAGCACACTTCCTTGGGGTAGACCATTCTTCTGTGACCTCCCAACGGCTACGCTGACCTTGGAAGACAACAAAGAATCTGCGGTTCTGCAGAAGAGTAGCAATGAACTTACTAAGAATTAAATTCCTGGTCAGATTGTAGAACTTGACTAGTAGTAGCTGATGATTGACGGTGTCATATGCTGCTGACAAATCAACACATACCACCCCTGTTACCTTACGAGCTTCAAATCCATCTTCTATAAACTGCGTGAGGTTTAGTGGTTGTCCTGTGCAATTTTTACCCGGGCGGAATCCAGCTTGTTCAGGAATAAGCAAAGGATCAACTACAGGCAACAGCCGGTTTAAGATAATTCTTTCAAGCAGTTTGTAGAGGTGACATAAAAGTGCAAAAGGTCTAAAATTCTTTGGACTGTTTCCTTCTTTGCCAGGTTTAAGCAAGGCGATCACTCGGCTCTTCCGCCATATCTTTGGAATTTGACATTTACTCATACAGTTGTTAAAGAGCTGAAGCATCCACTTCTTTGTTGTTTGACCAAAGTGCTTAATTTGTTCTGTCCTAATGTCATCCAGTCCTGTTGATTTTCCTTTTTTGCAATTTCTTATAGCCTTATCCAATTCTTCCATGCTGAATGGTATTGTGAGGTCATTATTCTCCTCTTGACCTTCTTTCCGCAGTTTGGGCATTTTGGACTTGTGATTAGCTTTCCCATTTAATAGCAGTTGGTGTGCTATTTGGTTGGCGGTAACATTATAATGAGTTTTGGTCTTAGTTGGATCATTGTTTAGATGCTTCAGTAGGTTTTTAAAGTAGAAACCAGACTTTGAATTATTTCCTTTGGCGAGATGAACGTGAGATTGACAGCATAATTTTGAAGACTTTTTTTTTAAGCTCTTACTGCTCTTCGAACAGCAGCAATTGAAATAAAAAGGTGACATGAGATTTTTGTGGATCCCCTCCCCTTTGTGAGAATTTGCAGGAATTCCCCCCCCCCTCTCCCTATTTTGGGCTCCGTAGTTAATGGACAGCCCCTAAATTATGAGAAGATACTGAGCGACATTTGTATGAGCAAATTTTCCACCAGGAACCCAGGCGCGTAAAAACAAGTAGACTAGCGATCAATAGGGAATATGCATTAAATTCAAATTTACATCTAGTATTTTTATTTCGAAACTTTATTAATGTAGAATTACCGCTATAACGTTTATTTCCTATTTATTCGAGTTTTATTTATTCATTTAAATTAATCAAAAGTGCTAAAAATACAAGGGAAATGTAACTTCGCAAAACGCAACGCTATTGGTCGAATCGAATCTTGACGACCAAGTACACGATGATATTGTGATCAAAGGCGTAGTTGCTGGGATTTCTAACAGCTTTGCAATTGTGTTGAAGTTTATATTAACATATGAGCATAACTGGCGAGATATTGTATTCTTGCTACAATACACACACCAAATAATGACTGAAAGCGGTTTTCTGAAAGCACAGTCTGATAATCTTCCAAAAATTGATGCTTTCATGATGACAAGAAATTTTGCAACAAATCCGAATTTTACGGCCGCTCAGCTCAGAGCAGTGAAAGCTGCAAGGTAATTAAGTGATAGATATTTCAATATGCGCATGCAAATAAACAAAAAATTCTAGATGTCAGGTATATAGTAAATTACCCGTTGATATCAAGAGGCAGCGTGGCCTACGCGGTTGGGAGTTAACTCCATAATTTTCTGACCCGCATTCAAATCCCCACAGAATTAAATATATTTATCTTCAGAAATTGTCAAGCTTGACCTGTTTATTTTGTTAAAACATCATTTACGTTCTTTTATTGAGTGAAATAAAATTAAAACAAATCATATTACCTACAATTCAGCGTCATTTTTTCCCGATTTTTTTTTTTTTTTTCGTAATGAATTAACGGGTCTACCGACGGATTGTCTTTTCACAACACAAAACGGCGGCACACCCTTAAAATCAGCATTGCAATCATTCATCAAGAAAGTTTCCATTCTTGCATTTTTTCACTTTTTGTTAATAATTTGTTTCAGTGTGTTTTCAATTGAAATAGTTCCTATCATGTAATTTATTTCATCTTTGTTGTTTCTTTACTTGTATATCATCAAGAGGTATTTTAAACGAAATACGTAGCATTGGGAAGAAAGAAAGAAAAAACTTTCTTTCTTCTACACTTGATTTGTTCCAAGAACGGTTGCATGTAAATGGTTGAAAATAAAATCTTAGGCCTATCCGTGACGATAAATTGAACTCGACAAGGAAATGGAAGAACAAGTGACAAATGCTTATAAATATTGCAAAATTCTTGTATCAGATTCCAGTTTACTAACAGATTCGCCTCATGACTTAATTTCATTGGGTATGAAGCGAGTCATATTAGGAAGCCATTGCTGATAAATGGACCGAAATTATGTTTGGTGTATTTGTTATGAGCAGTGTGACTTGTTTTAAATTTTAATTCGCGCTATAAATGTATGTAAATGAAGTTTTAACAAAATAAATAAGTGAAGCTTGACAATTTTTGAAGATAAAAATAAGTAAAAATATTTGATTCTGCGGGGATTTGAACTCTGGTCACAAAGTTATGAATCCAGCACCCTACCTCATAGACCAAGCTGCCATTTGAAATATTGGGTCAATAATTTACTATATACCCATCATCCAGAATTTTATGATTATTTGTATGCCTTTAATAAAAAACTAGGGAGCATTTTGAAAAACGACTATAGCATACACATTATAAGCTGTGTATCCTTCAACATATATGAAGGAGATCAAAATCCGTTCTTAAAATGTCTGATGGTCTCCAAGTAAGATATGATTAGAGTTTGAACAAGTAACGAATTTTTATGTTACATTTCCCAAAATACATAAATACAGAAAATCTAAGTACTTACGTAAAAATGATTTTCACAATAATATAAACAACTAGTTGCAGATCTATTCTAATAGCGGTACACCACATTTTTCTTATATTCGCATCTCGCGGGACGAGAAAAGACACTTTATAAAGTGTATTTCTTTTAGTATTTTTGCACACGGGTACAATACGATACTTATAACACGGTTTTCAACCTCCTTCTATATCGACATTAGTTAGAAAACACGAAAGTTTTGACATGAAACACTCCACGCTATACAGTACGCCAATGCGGTCGTGTACTTACACGTCACAGTGCAGCGCGCCAAAATGGCAGCGTTTAAATCGGCGGAACTCCATTTCAATTTTGACGTATTTATTTTGATGTTAAATCTTAACATTTACATCAGTGTTATATTTTTTACGGTAATGTATGAATGTAAATAATTGATTAAAAAAAATAAAAAATACATGCATATACCCTATTTGGAGGCAAATATGCTATAAGGATTTATCAATAATGTCAGATTTGGGAACAGTCATGGTCAGAGCTAACAATAGAAGTATCTCTAGCCCCAAGAGACAAAAAGTTGTTACAATCTTCTGATCTTCTCTAGAGCTGGGAAATGAAATAAGTACAACTGGCGGGGCAATTGGAGGAAATGGAGGATGGCCACTACCAGAGATCTCCATTAAAACTATCTGAGCTATTGTGGTATG
This sequence comes from Vandiemenella viatica, assembly GCA_031002005.1. NCBI lineage: Eukaryota > Metazoa > Arthropoda > Insecta > Orthoptera > Morabidae > Vandiemenella > Vandiemenella viatica. The sequence goes on from CM061920.1 coordinate 193,699,549, forward strand.
GTGGATGAAAAAGGAGCCAAGTGGAAGTTCGGAGGATGGTTGTACTCGTCCCTATTCTGATTTCTGAAAGCTTGCAGTAAGTAATCAGACTCGGTGCAGCCTGTTGTTCCCGACTAGTTTGAGTTGATTGTTTCAGCTTGTGACTTAGACAGTTTAAATAACTGAAATAAATTAGAGATGTAGAAAAGTATTTATAATTTTATTATCTTTTGATTGCTAAATGTACCGATTTGTTTTCTTATCTGTAAAAATTCTACTTCACAGAACCGCCAGTACGTGGCGGCCTTGGCTCCTGTCCGGTCCATTGTACCTCTCCGATCCAATGTGCAGCACATAGGTGTCACACTGACAGGTTAGGAAAAAAAAGTACTTACAAGCCAATAAATCAAATTCACACTTTTGAACTTCAAAGTTAAACCCTAAATTGAATTTAACAGTTAGATACTATTTAGTGGTAATATGAATAATAAATAATTAGTTATTAACAAAATTTTGCTAAAAATTAGTTTAGTGTATTATAAATAATTAAACAACAATTGTATATCTGACAGAGCTTATGCTTATGGATTTCAATACAATCAACTGTGGATTAAAATATTGATACTATATAATCCTAAAGTAAATATCACAAACAGGTATTTACGAATAATTTTTTATTATTAGCAGATTGTTACTTTAATTTTTCATAACTAATTATATAAATTGTTATATTTTTGGCAGCATACAGACTAAAATATGTGAATAGAGTTACCTCAACAATATGAGTCCAAAATACTTATTTAATTAGATACCATATACAAAAAATTAGAATTATTAAATACCTTTCATGATGATATTAACTATACTATGTCCTTAATGAACTAATTACTAAGAATTTATTTATTTGTAAATAAATAAAACTTGAAATAAAGAAATGAGACCATCTTACAACAACAATGTGAATTTAAAAAGTACTAGACGACCCGTGCGAAAATTTCGCGAATAAAATGTGATGAATAGTGAGGTTGAATATGTCACGAAGCACAGTCATTACTCTTCATACTCCTACTTCATTTATCGATTTTGGTTAGAAATCCAGGGAGATAAATGGCTCGAAACACAAAAAACGTATTTTGGAAATAGACATTTTTGTGCTTTATTGGTCGAATTACGAAAAATTCCTTTCATAGAATATAATGTTACCACGGCGGAAACCTTAGTCTTTAATACGATATGTCATTTATCTATATCGATTAGATATCAAGGGAAATATAAGGCTCGTGACACAAAAATACGTTGTAGAACAATTTATACTTTTTTCCCTTTAATAGTTGAATTCCAAACACTTCTTTCTTAAAATATGATGTCAGCAAAGCTGAGACATTATTCCTCACAATCGTACTTGATTTATCGATTTTGGATAGATATCAAGGGAGATAAGTGGCTCGAGACACAAAAAACGCATTTTAGAAAAATTGACTTTTTTGCCTTTTGTGGGTCGAATTACGAAAAATTCCTTTCTTAAAATATAATGTTACCACGGCGGAGACCTTATTCTTTAATATGATACCTCATTTATCTATATCGGTTAAATATCAAGGGAGATAAATCGCTCGTGACACAAAAATCGGTTATAGAAAAATTTATACTTTTTTCCTTTAAGGGTTGAATTCCAAAAACATTCTTTCTTAAAATATGATGTCACAAAGCTGAGACATTACTCATAATCCTACCTCATTTATCGATTTTGGTTAGATATCCAGGGAGATAAATGGCTCGAGATACAAAAAACGCATTTTAGAAAAAGTGACATTTTTACCCTATAAGGGTCGAATTACGAAAGATTCCTTTCTTAAAATATAATGTTACCATGGCGGAGACCTTATTCTTTAATATGATACCTCATTTATCTATATCGGTTAGTTATTAAGGGAGATAAATCGCTCGTGATACAAAAACGCATTGCAAAAATATTGATACTTTTGCCCTTTAAGGGTCGAATTCCGAAAACTTTCTGGCTTAATATATGACGGCACTAAAGCGGTGATCTTTATATTTAAAACGATACTTCATAAAACGGTTTCAGATAGGTATCCGGGGAGATAACCGACTCGTAACACAGAAAACAGCATTTTAGAAAAAATTACATTTTTGCCCGGGTCGAATTCCGAAAACTTTCATGCTTAAAATACGATTTAACCAAAGTGGAGACCATAAGCTTTAAAATGACACCTCATTCATTGATTTCGGTTAAGTATGAAGGAAGATATAGGCTTGTGACAAAAAAATACCTTATAGAAATACATATGATTATTTTAAAATGTAAAAAATAAATAATTCTTTTAACAATAAGCCTAGCACTTTGGATGACAATTTAAAGTTTTAAATTAACTTAATCATTGATGAAATAAGCCTAAGTTTTGTGTACAGCATTTCTCAAATGCAGCCAAATATCACACACTCCAAAGACTACTTTTGGCACCTAAAAAGAATCTGTGGCGATAACATCAGAAAACAGCCCAAGAATTGTAATATGATATTACTGTTCCACACTAAACATTAGCATGCATAAGTCTGCTTGGTCAATACACACCAATATGTCAGCGAAGAAAACCATAGTATATAATGAGGCAGTCATAATGTTTAAGTATTTTTTTAGAACTAGCACCGTTACTTTACACTAAAGATTATTTGGCTCAGAAAAAGAAAATAAATACTTAACAACTTGTTTTTGTACATTGTGATGTTCTTTATTGCAGAGATTTTGTACAATATTGAAACTAAAGATAAATAAGATTCAACTCCCATATACAATAAAAGTTCCCTCTTTAAGATTTAAATCTTAATGACATTTATAAAGAAAACAAACAAATTACAAATAAATAAAATATCACATCCAAAGCATAAACCTTTAAAAGGAGGGAAACAAAATATAAATTAAAGCATTACAAGAACATGTGAAATACTTTTAAAAAAAACAATCCATATATTAAAAAGGATCAAGTATAAAAAAAAGCCCTAAAGAAAAATAGGACAGCAGTATGTACAGAAAGATTTAAAATGGAACTATAATACTTGAATGGCATATCAAACATCGATAACTGTTTAAAAATCTGCATCTAATGTGAACACATTTTCTTCTTTAGAAGCCATCACACCACATTTCTGATATTCACCAACCTTTTTCTCAAAGAAATTTGTTTTTCCTTCCAAAGAAATGTGTTCCATGAAGTCAAATGGATTCTCTGATAAATAAACCTGCAATACACAAAATATTTGTAATGAATGAATAAGTTATTCTTACTAACACCGATCATCTTTTTTTATTATTGCTGAAAATGAAAACTAAAAACAAGTATTTTGCATTAATCAAAATAATACTTGGGAAATTTTTCAGTGAAAGCAAAATCACACTTTGCATCTGTTGAAGCTGTGGAGCAAATATGATAAAGATTTAAAATTTCAACTTAATTCCAGAATCACTGACTTCACAGTTCTTAAGTTACCATCTCAATCTCCTGGCCTACCACTCAGTATATGGCTGCTCCAGTCTGAGTGCTCATCCCCATCCCATTGCAAGCAGTCTGTTTCCCAGCACCACCCCTCCTCCCAAAAAATTGTAATGAATAGCAAATACAAATAAAATTTGGTAATCTGTGGTTTCATCATCTTTCCCAAGAAGGGAAATTACACAAATACAGATGAAACACTAATTATTTGAAATACTCCCTTCAATAGTAGAACTTGTTTAAAGGATAACACAAGAACTCATGTTACAATTTATACATATAAAACTGCAATAAACAAAGGAAGACCAAACAATTCTTTATTCCAGGCCATCATCTCAAAGGGAATGACATTTGGGGTCAATAATGCCTTGATTTTTTTTTTTTTTTTTTAATATTTCCACCAAAACTACTTTGCCACTAAATAGCTCAGTAACTATAAGCCTCTGAAAATGTGAAACCATAAATTACACGAGGTGCTTTTCTTTAAATTTGGACCTATGCCTCCCAGTAGGTTAGATTTGGTAAGATGTGCTTCCCTCACGTGAGATACCATATAATTTTTAAATTAAATTTACTTTATATGTTTAAGTATTTTGCTTCATGCCACTAAATACCTGAGCATTGATACTTAATGTCTTGCATCTAGATTTTTTGTGAAACAAATGAAAAAAATTATATAAAAAGTTGTTGTGGTATTTTTATTGATGCCCATCTCCCCCATTAATTTGAGATAATGCAATTACCAAGTGTCCTCTAGTAATTTAACTGTTCAGCAACTTTCTCAACATGTCCTCACATACAATCTATTTTATCACCATTTCCAAATGTGAAGGCATGTAACATGGCACCTACATCTATTTATTTCTACTTCAGTTTCAGATTATTTTACCTAGAAAAGATACTTTCCAAGTAGTTAGTTAAAGCTGTAAGAGAGCCCACTTCCAGTGATGATGGGGTCACAACTGTTCCTTTTTCAGGTTAGGAAATGCTGGTGAGATGATAAAAACAGGTGATCAAAGGGATATTGATTGTAAACACACGATTGAAAAAAATCACTAATGCTTAAGAAACAGATAAAGTTTTTGAAACAAGAACAGAAGGAGGCACAACTGGAAAGATGAAGGTTAATGGTGAAAATATCACTAGGCTAGTAATGACAGCGTAATTGGTTACCTGTAGAATCATAATGAACAAAGTAATAGAATTTGCCAACTTAATAGAGATACAAGAACTACAAGTAATTATTGGAGTAGAGTCTTAGTTACAAGGAGTACTAAACAATGAGGTTTTCCATGATGTTTACAGAAGCAAATAACTACAAGATTTCCTGCCCAGAAAAGGCACCTATTGGAAATGGGGCAAACAGCAGCAAGATGCATTTCAACAGTTGAAAGACACCAATGGGGACAAAGTAACACTCGCCCATCCAAACTACACAAGGCTGTTTTTTTTTTCCGAATTGTGATGACCTTGGGAGGGATGTCAGTGCAGTTCTGCAGCAGCAAGCTGATGACTGAAGTCTTACAGATTGTAGCAACTACCAGCTGCACATTGCAAGACCCAGAACAGAACTACCAACCCCACAAAAATTGAAATGCTTGCTTTGGTATTTTGAGTTACAAAGTTCAGGCCATACCTGGTCGGTAGCAAAACCTTTTTGATGACGGATCACCAGGCATTAACATTCCTATTGAAGTCAAAGGTCACCTCAAGTTGGGTAACCCAGCTGGCACTTCTATTACAGGAAAATGGTATACATGTGTTGCACTGCAAGGGGATGGATAACATGATGGTACACTGGTTAAGCCATTTTCCTATAGGCCTCTTCCCCTCCATAGGCAATGGGGATAGAGGACATGACATTATGGTCACTGCTGCGAGAGTAATCGCTGGCATCGACCCTTGTAAGTTCCGAAGTAAAGGACAAAGAAATATGTAAAGTACGGCAGTTCCCCAAGAACAGGAAAAACGGAAAAGGCCAGCACATCCACAATGTAGCCATAATGTGCCAAATTCATGAGGGAGTGTGTTACCATCTCAACCACACCATGGAGAACTGGCTCGCATGGTTGCCACAGACAATGACGGGAAGTAGTCCAGAGGTACCAAGGGCACTTCTGGCATCAAGGCACAGAAAAGACACTTAAAATATTACGCGATATGTGATCTCTTTCAAAATGCTTGCGGTGAAGACGATTCGGGAATGCGATCTGTGCCAACAGGTAAAACATCTGCATAGAAGTTATGTAGGAGAGCTAAGTCCAATAACCCTGAGTGTGCCAAATGAGTTGGTGTGCTTGGATTTTTTCAGCCCGCTTTTATGGGGTAGATTTGGCAGACAGAATATCCTAATGTTTGTCAACGCTTTTACCAAGATGGTCCACTTGTATGCTATTAATACCACCTTGACAAGGCAGTGCCTCAGGATCATTCTGGATAAAGTACATGCCAGAGTGCAGCCATCTGAAACAGTTGCTCAGTGATCATGTGACGATTTTCACTAGCAAAAGTTGGCGGGAAGATCTGACAGGCTATATTCAGCTATATCAGAAACCTGCAGAGCAACATGGTTGAGAGGTACAATCGCCAGCTGAGGGCATATTTCCAGATACTGTTCAGCGAAAACCATGCAGCCTGTGTGAAGCACCTGCCCAGAATAGAAAATTTCTTTAATCTCAGTATTCATTGCGACATTGGACACAAGCTGGCGGAACTGCATTTCCGCACACCTGTGAACACACTGGTCGACAAACTAGTGGTGTGCCCAGAACCAGTGGCGAACATTGACCCATCTGAGTGGTTAGTGCAAGTGTAGAAATTTCTTATGGAAAAGACAAGAAAGAGGCAGGAGAGGGATGTGGGTAAAGAAGCACGTGTCTTTAAGGCCGGCAATCAGGTGTTGGTTTGATCAAGTTGTTAATATAAGTAAGAGGTCCATGAATAATGACTTTTGCATGGTGAGCTGATGCATGGAATGTGGGGTGTTTTGGTTATGGAGATGTCAGATGGAGCGGTAGGTGTTCCTGACAGCAGGTGGTCTGCATTGTTTGTGCCAACTTCTCACAATAAAGGGACTGCCACATAGACTACGAGCTGGATGCAGGCAGGTCTGTGTCCTTGACTTTGTTCTGAATGACTGGACACTGAGAAAAGCCCATTCGGTTACGAATCCCATTTTAGCGTTCATCCACAGTCCTTTATTGAAGGCTGTTCATTCGTATAAGTAGTTCATAATGACAAATGTTACTTTTAAGGCGTGTGTACAAATGTGACTGGAGAAGTCACTGGTCTTAGAAGTAATTATTTTTAGGATAAGTTTTGTTATTTTTAACTTTTGTGTATATTAGAAAATAACAATTGATGTAAGTTCCCTATATTCCGATGCAGATGTTTCTAAGAAACAGGGTCATTGAGTCAACATATTATAGAAAGTTGTTCGGAATCATATTAGACATACGTTTTCATATAAATTGTTTTATGCAGGAAATGTAAATTATGGAAATCAATGATTTATTTCTATATTTTGGACTTATGTTTTGTAAATCTGAATATGGTAATGATCCCTCAGCACTTCATATTCTTATTTGAAATTTTGGGATAGTAGAAAATGTAAAAATTATATCTTAACAAATGTGGTGTAGTGTAGAGGAAGAGCTGTCGAGTGAAACGTTTCTTGTTTGTTATGGCTTGTTGAATGAGCTGGCTGAGGTTAAACCCTGTAAGATTTTATATAGAAATCAAATCTTGTCTTCTTAACAATTGATTTTTGAAATAAATCTACTACTTCTTGTAAACCAATTTTTGTCATTCCTGAAACCGTACGTAATGTGAGGGTGTCAATATCAATAACAATCAAGCAGTTTTTGCGATGGCACAATACAGTGTGCCTAAGTTTTAAAAGCAAAGCAAACTAGAGAGACTAATATAAACTTTATCAACTGATAAATTTGTGGAGTTGTAAAATGAAGAGGAATTAAGTTTCTGGACCATATAAACACAGTACATAACGTCAAATATACAATGGAAACAGAACAAGATAGACCGCTGCCTTTCCTTAATGTGTTGGTACAGAGAATATGTGACTGTTCCCTAGCTACCTCTGGTCATCAAAAATCAACACACACAGACTAATATCTTGTGGCAAACTTGCATCACCACTCAACTCAAAATTGGTGGTAAACACACAGTTTTGCAAAGTAGAAAGAATATCAGATAAGAAGCTCACAAACATGTCTTTTAAGAATTCACCAGCTGCAGCATATATTTCATATCAAGCATCCTCTACCGTAATAGCAGGAATCCAAATACAGACAGATTCAAAACCGTAACTGTTGACTTGCAAAAGGTGAACTTACAAAATAGGAAAAATAACTAGGAATGACACAGAACTAATTTTTAACGGTAGAAATAAAATTAAACAAATGATGAGATCTGTCGAATGCATTTGTCCATGAAGAACTGTCCTGGGAGTCTACAAAATTCTATTACAATGTGAAAAGGTATACATAGGGAAAACAAAGAGGCCAGTCAAAATAAGAATTCAAGAACACCAATGTACAAGACTAGGACAACCAACAAATTGGTTTGTCACAGAACATATTTTACAAGAATACGAGGTGTTATGGACACAAAAAAATTGGCAAAACCAGACGGTTATTTACTGCTGAAGTGGTGGACATCCATCAAATATTAACAGACTTAGTGAAGTCTGGAAATGCTTTGTATAAATATGCAGCTTTGAAATGTAGACTGGTCTGGCAGATTCACTGGTGAATGCAGCCGGCAGTGAACTCTACAGACTGGCTCGCTCAGCAGTCCTGCGATTTCATTGTCTCAAAGGAGCCAATTTCTACAGTTCTGTGCGGGGCTTATAATGGGACATTAAGGTTCCCAGAAAAACAAAAATTTTCTTGTATAAATCATATCTCATTCCTATTCTCACATATGCTTTGGAAACATGCACACTAACATCAAGGGACCTTAGCAGGATTCCAGCATGTGAAATAAAGTTTCTTAGAACAGCCTTCCAGAAAAATAGACTTGACAACATAAAGAAAGATTAGATCAAACTTAGAGCTAAGGGAATCCATGGAAGAGAAACTTAGGTCATCAAGATATAAGTGGTTTGGGCATGTCAAGAGAATGACTAGTACAAGATTACCAAAAACTTATTTGGAAAAAAGGGTAGCAGGCAAAAGACCAGTGGGAAGACCAAGAAGAAGATGGACTATATATATATGCGGCAGTAGTTGTTAGAGAGTCGGCAAGCAAGCAAGCAAGCCAGCTAGATGATAATGTGTTGTAGGACTGAGCGATTGTTGGCAGTATCGCCACGAGATGTAACTGCCGAAATGTATTGGGTATTTTTTTTGTTTGTGTTCTTGTGAATTTAAAGTGTGTTTACCGGAAGGTTATGATTGTAAAAGTTGGAGAAAGAACCAACCACAAAATATACGCAGTGATTTATGTTGAAAGTGGATAGTTCTTTTGTTTGATCATTTTCTTTTGAATGTCTTCCCATCAGTAATTGGAATTTCATACTTTACCTATTAAAAGTTTGCATAACGTGGGCTATCATCAAGATACCATGGCAATATGGTCTATTTAAAATCTATGATGGGCCCGCTCTTGCAGTATTATGCGGGGTAGCTTGTGAACAACTCCGGAAATGTCTTCTGCATTAAATGGCTCAAAATACTGTCCATCTACGAAGATACCAAGAGTTTTACGTTACAATTGGCGACCATGACAGGACTACAAAATAGCTAATAAGCTATTTTTACAGAACCAGCAATCTTCAAGTGATGGTGCAGTCTGGTAAAGTACAAACCTTCATCGAATTTTTGGGGTATCATTTCAAGATTTGGAAACAAGAACTCAACAGTAACTGTTTTATAGTAAAATGTAAAGAAATTTAAGAAACAGACAATTATTGAACTAAAGTGTGATTTGATGATTTATGTAAAATTATATTTTTTGCAATACAAGAGTAATTTCAGTAATTGTATCTTTGTTTTGGAGAAAATAATAGGCACCGTGGAGCCTCACAGATAAGAAATAAAGAGTACAAAATTAGTTAAAATTTAAATTGGGGTAATGTATTTAAGTCTTTTCATATTTACGTATGCATATCATAAAATCTTTTTGTTTGCTACAGAAATAATTTTTGCAGCATGTTTTAAATTCTTTATGGAATTTTCATGCAATATGTAATTTTCAGTGGAGCCTGGATGTTTTTTTTATTTTTAAAAGTATTTTCTTGTTTTGTGGTTACATGTTGAAGAATAACAGCGTTGGTTGGTACATTCTTGCTGTTATTTTCTGAAGTGTTTGTGTCTCCTGGCGGTGACATTTTTTCTTTGTATTTCGAACTGATATTAACTGCATAAGTGGTGACTGAAAATTGTGAGAGAGTAATTAAAATGAAATTATAAATTTAAGTGTGGAAAATAAGGATAACCTTTGTGCAGAAAACAGTGATTCTAAAGTTAGCGCAAGTGTATGTGATGAATTACACAAGAGTAATATGGCAGAAAGCATATCTGAACTTGTCAAAGATGTTCATACTTGAGAACAGCAAATGGAAAATAACCAACTGCTTGGTATGATAATGCAACAACTGCAGGAATTTAAGCAAGAGACCGTGAAAAATATGGAAAATAATGTGCAGGAGTTTGAAAAATCTCAAAAATTACTACATCTGGATTTCAATGATTTCAAAGGACATGTGAAAGATGAAATTTCAGCAGTCTACCCATACGTGGATAAAACATACACAACTCTCAAAGAAGAAATAATGGATAGTGCAAATGAAACAAAGCAAGAACAAGAAAAAATTAACCAGATTTTGGACAAAAGGTTGTGAACAACGAAATAGTGTGCAAACAAGGCGTCGAATCGGTAAATCAGAGAACAATACTTCTGGAGAGTGACGCAAAGGCAGTAGCGATCCAAATTAACGAAGTACAAGAACAAATAAAAGAAATGCAGCAAAAAAGGTAGATGAAGAGTGGCTGAAAATAAAAGAAGATGTCAAAGAAATATCACAACATAACAGAGTGTTGTCAAAGTGTTCCATATGCACAATATAAATACTGGAAATCAAATTCACGCCAGGGAATGGTGTCCACACCGTTGTGTTGTTAAAGCTTACAATAATGATTTACCGAAGGAATGGTCAAACATGGACAAGATCAGATAAGTGAAGAATATGCTACGTGATAGTGCTTTTGCGTGGGGCTGCGACATTACAGAAGAATGTACCGAATATGAAGAATTTTTAAAATTAATTTTGGAAAAGTATTGGTCTAAGACAAAGGAAAGTCAAGTAAAGGAAAGTCAAGTAAAGGAAAGGAAAGTCAAGTAAAGGAAAGTCAAGTAAAGGAAAGTCAAGTAAAGGAAAGTCAAGTAAAGGAAAGTCAAGTAAAGGAAAGTCAAGTAAAGGAAAGTCAAGTAAAGGAAAGTCAAAAGTGATTTCCAGAATGGCAGGCGCTATAGTACGCGCGATGGAGCGGTACGCGATTTCTGTGAACTGTTAATAAAAGAACTGGAATATTTGGAAGAACCATTATTATATGATGAAGTAATTGAAGCGCTGGAACAGAAATTACCAAGAGCATTTCAGGAAAAGTTACTTGCTCAATGTTGGGACAATATCAAACAATTTCTGGAAGCAGTGGTAAAATTAGAGAGATTGAATTTGTCATCAGAAAATTTTGAGAACAATCTAAGTCAACCTTCGAAGTATCGAAGTGAGCGGAACGACACGAAGCAATTTGTACAGAGCGCTGGTAATTTTGCGGACCGTAGCTACTTTACGGGAAGAGAGGAGAATCAGTGGCAAAGCAGTTCTGGAGGATTTTTCAAAGAAATGAAGAGGTGAGAAGGGCAGGAACCACTGATCCGCGACTGGAAGGGCTCGAAAAGGAGCGGGTGTAATTAACATAGAGCCATCATACATGAAAAGAAGAGAAAATGAAGACAGAGGACCTATGTGTTGAAGTATACATATAACAAGTGAAAGAAAGAAAAAAAGTGTAGAAGTAGAGCAGATAAGAAAGACTCATAAGACAACAAGAGAGTTCAATGACCCAGGATATGAAACAAGCGAGAAGTCTTAACGTGAAGAAGAATCCTTTCGTTCAAATGATACTGAAGGTAAAAAGGAAAGGAGAAAAGGAAATATTTGAGTTGGTGAAAATTGAAGTAAGAAAAGGGTTTTGATGCAGAAAACTGTCATGAATAGGAGATAAGGCCATTGCCAGAGAAAAACGTGCTAGTATATCAGATGAAATGACAAATGAAGCTGGTCAAACAAAAGAGGACAGCAAACTGTAGCGCAGAAGATTATTTTTCAACGGGTAGCAGTAAAGAAGATAATAGCGAAGAAGAATCAGAATGTGAAGAGTTAGAAGAAATAAAGTAAAGAAAGAAGACAGAATGAATGAAGAAAAAATATTAACCACAGGGGCAGAGTCAATGTTAGCAGTCTGGTAACCACAAAACTTATATAGCCGAGCAAAGCAAAAATCTAAAACGTGACTTAAATTGGAAATGATGAAAATAAATAATTTGCACCCCAAGAGAATCATGAGAAAGAAGTATACAAGAAAAGCCAAGGATTGATATACGTCGAATTGGTTGTGGAAGTGAAAACATTGGAACTTTACCCGAATGGTCTCATAAAGTGGTGGAAGATGACTTATTAGAGGAAATACCCGAAAGAAACAGGAAGAAGCAAAAAAAATTGTTCATACCTTGTAAATACTGAATAATGACATTTCAGTGTAAATTTTTGTGCAATTTAAAGATTTCATCTCAATTAAAACCATTTTTCTTGTAAAATAGCTGTAATTTCGACGAAATGGGCTGCATATATATCTGGTTAAATCTTTTGTATTGTGTGTGTACATTATGTAAAACGAGGTCTCCACGGTGAGTAGATGGTTAAGTTGGCAATATATGATTTGATGTTACCAGTTGGTAATGCGGCAGTAGTTGTGAGTCGGCAAGCAAGCAAGCCAGCTAGATGATAATGTGTTGTAGGACTGAGTGATTGTGGGCAGTATCGCCACGAGATGATACTGCCGAAATGTATTGGATATTTTTTTGTGTTCTTGTAGATTTTAAAGAATGTTTACCAGAAGGTTATGATTGTAAAAGTTTGAGAAAGAACCGACCACAAAATATACGCAGTGATTAATATTGAAAGTGGATATTTCTTGTTTGATCATTTTCTTTTGAATGTCATCCCATCAGTAAATGGAATTTCATGTTTTACCTATTAAAACTTTGCGTAACATGGGCTATCGTCAAGATACCGTGGCAATATGGTCTATTTAAAACCCTTGCATTAATATGCGGGGTAGCTTGTAAATGGCTCTGCAAATGTATTCTGCATAAAACGGCTCATAAAATACCGTCCCTCTACGAAGACACCAAGGGTTTTACGTTACAAGACCAACTGAAGGAGGACAGAGAGAAGAGGCTGGAACTGGAATTATATCATGGACAGAGAAACCTTTCTGGATAGGAGATATTACAAGTTTCAAGATTTTCACCCTAAAATAATTTTAATATTTTTTTATAGTGAAACTTCTGTATCTATATAAGAATATAATAAACATGCATATAAGTAATCATCAATGTTTTGTATTTTTTTTCAGTTTACAATATATTTTTTTTCCAGGCCATTCAAGTGTGTTATGAAGTTTTATTATTTTTATATAATGCAGAGTCCCATTGTTTCTGCTCTCTCAAGTAACTACACTTACTACATCCTGCTTCTTCCAGTATCACAATTACAGCAAAATTTGCAGAGAAGTGAACATGAAATTAACAACCAAATTTTCCTTTTTTCTGAACAGTATTATTGTCAAATGCAGAATGAAAGATTTCTTTTAGCCGTCACAATATAAGTAGCTTTGAAGAACACAATAAATTATATTCCTTCAAGTAAAATTATATTCATACAATAGAACTATAAAAGTGCATGTTTAAGTTTCTTCTCATCTACCAAGTTAGCTGTCATTTCGTATTGCCATTGTATCAAACGGAACAGAAGTAAACACTTCTAACCATCACATAGAAATACTGAGGCTGTTATGGTCAGCACCATAGTTTTCTTTTACAAAAGTTTTTCAAACATACAGAAACCTTGATTAAAATTTTCTCGGGTAACTAGCTGAGTTAGTCCATCGTTTAAACATAACATTTCGGCAGTCACAATATCTGCCGCCATTGTCAAGTCACTTGTCACGTTTAAAACGATTGACTAACTCGGCTAGTTACCCCAGAAAATTTTATTCATTTACAACGCCGAGAAAATGTCAAATCTTAAATACAGAAACCTTCATCAAATATTTGGAGGATACAAGAAAATACCTCCTATTCCAACAGAAATAATGATCAAACATTTTGAGTGTTTTAAGTACTACAATTCACCGCATGAAGAGACATTAACATACCTTTGAACAGCCTAGCTCCACCAAGAGTCTGTCTGCAACAAATTCTATATACTTCTTCATTAAACTGCAATTCATACCAATCATTGCAACTGGAAGTGCCTCCGTCAAAAACTCCTGCTCTATTTGTACTGCATCTCTAATAATACTCTTTATTTCTTCCTCACTTGGTTTCTGGACTACATGTTTGAACATAAGGCATGCAAAGTCACAATGCAATCCCTGTGAAGCATGGAAAATACAAAATGAAAAGGCAACAACAAACCAAAAATTAATTTAAACCTATTTTCTAGTAAAACACTTCGCAAGTCCTTTGATCTCCCCCCCCCCCCCCCCCAACCTTAGACCACTTCTGCCTAGAAGTATCTTAATTCTGATTAAACTGGATACTGAAATTTTTCAAATTACTTTGGAGTGTTGATGTTAGCACAGGACTAAACCTAAGTATTTAGATTAGTTGTGAACAGTTATATTAAACATCTTTTTAATAAGTTTCCACAAAGAACAAAAATAACCAAATAAATCTGAGCACATGCACACCAATCGATGGCACTACATCTCAATTCAAAAAATTTTATACAACTCAATTGTGATACCTATTAAAATACAACTGAATAGGTTTAGCTGAAATGTACAGATCATTGTGCTTCAGTTAATTTGACAATTATTAAATAACAACTTACCTCGTCTCTTGAAATGAGTTCATTACTAAAAGTAAGACCAGGCATCAGACCCCTCTTCTTCAGCCAGAAAATGGCAGCAAAGCTTCCAGAGAAGAATATTCCTTCCACAGCTGCAAATGCAATTACACGTTCAGCAAATGTGGCAGACTCGTCGGCAATCCATCTCAGGGCCCAGTCAGCCTTTTTCTTCACACAAGGCAAGGTTTCAACGGCATTGAACAGAAATTCTCTGGAATAAACACATGACGTACACAACTACTCTACCCAATTCGTCATTTTAATAAAAAAATGTATGCTGAGTAAGGACCAATTCAAAATAATAGAATACAATTACATTTGGTTTTAGTAAATTACTGAACTTTCACAAACCTCTCAGCAGGATCCTTTATGTAAGTATCAATAAGCAAACTGTACATTTCCGAGTGGACATTCTCCATTGCAATTTGAAAGCCATAGAAACACCTTGCTTCTGTAACTTGTACTTCTTGACTGAACCTTTCAACGAGGTTTTCATTTACAATGCCATCACTAGCAGCAAAAAATGCAAGTACATGTGAAATGAAATGCTTTTCGTCAGGTTTAAGTTGTTGCCAGTGAACCAAATCCTTAAAAAAAAAAAAAAAGATTTCACTAAATTAACAAAATGCAAAAAAGAGAAAAGTTAGCATTTTACATTCCACCCATTAACAGGCAGAGCAGAAAAAAAAGATCTAGCTTAAATCAGCTAACATTACAAAGATAGATAACAATAAATTGAAATTTAAGGAATTAAAACTACAGTAACTTCCAACTCGTGGTAATTTCAGAACCTGATATTAACTACAGAAACATCCAGTCTCACACACTACAATAAACAAGAAGAAAGTCTGTCTGATGGCTTAAAAGCCTTGTATTATGGTAACAGTGAAGGGTGAAGAAATAACCCAGTGATGAAATCGTAATTTTAAAACCATTGTGCTAAATCAGGATGTGTCTCATTGGATAGATTAGTTCTTAAAATAGAGGAAATAACGAGCCAGTAGGGAAATGTGTTATTGCTGAAGATATAAGGAAGGCACAATAAGAAGTACTGTGACATCTCATAGCACTCTCCACAATTTATACTAACATAAACCCTTTCAAAAATTACCTCTTTGCAAACTACAATGGTATTCTATATACATGTGATTTTTTAGTTTTTGTTTCTTCCTATAGTAAAATAATATTACATATAGTTCCATTTTCCTTAGAAGCCACCACCCTCCACAAATTGCATTTTTTTTTTTAACTTCATATATACGAGAAAGATTTAAGAATTTAAAATTTTAATCAGCAAACTTCCCTTCACTATTAAGTCTTACAATGAGTTTTTTTTTTTTTTTTTTTTTTTTTTTTACTTATTGCTTTACGCCTCATCGACGGCTAAGGTCATTAGAGGCGGGATGGGACTAGGGACAAGGAACATGAAGGAATTCGGCCATGGCCTTTTTGAAGGAAGCATACCAGCATTCACCTGGAGTGATATGGGGAACCCATGGAAAACCCAAATCTGGATGCCCAGACGGGGATTTGAACTGGCGTCCTCCCGAATGCAAGGCCAGAAGGTTAACCGTTCACCCACCACGCTCGATACAAAGAGGGGTCTTCAGTATGGAAATCACACTCATAGAAAGTACAAGTCTTATAAATAGTACACCACTTCAGATTTCTCACCCCAAAGCAGTTTTGCCTGATGAGCTTTCATTCAAGAGAAATCAGGGGTTAAAAATTGTATGTAAATGATGTATACATATAGCCGCATTCTTATGCGCTTGTACCAGGTTCGATCCCACTTTTGTTGTACTTTTTTCCATTGATATTCACTTTTACAGCATTACAAATTTGTTTTGAAACAAATTAACCAATTTATTAATTTTCCTTTGAGGAATATGCAAACGTTCCAAATCGGGAAAGCTGATGAAAGAACTCTATACATTGTTTGAGTTAGTCATTAAACTATACATCAGAAATGAAAAATATTTTTGTCAATGATCGATTAGTGGGGTGACCATGTTGATATGATGGTGTATGATCAAGTCTTTTCAAATGAAAACAAACGTTTCTTGAACAGTAAAAGTGATAAAGCAAAAATTTAAGCACTTATGCCAGCCATGTGGTGTGGATTTCTATTGCCAAGTAAAAATACTAATGAAAAGGCTGCAACTGAAATATTACAAGATAATCGTCAAATATCTAATCGTGAAGATACATTCAATTATTCACCATATTTTACCAGCACCTGTTTTTATTTTAATGATAAAATATGAATGGTAGTTCAAAAAGACCGGAATTTACAAATGTAAATGAAATGTGCTTTCCTACTTCAATAATAAAAGATGTATGTAGCTGTGGAAGGATATATTTAATCAAATGTTCCTGATATTAACGGAATTTGAGATTCAAGTGGCTGTACGATCTATATCATTCAAACGTTTACATATTTCTCAATGGAAAATAAATTGGTGAAATTGTTTTAAAACCAATTTGCAATGCTGCAAAAGCAAAAAGGAGTGAGAAAAAAAACCAAAAAAAATTCACTCTGTAGGATCGAACCCAGGACCACCCAAAAAGGAACATCCAGCCTTAATGAGCATGACAAACTATGCTTGTTAAGTGCCTACTCTATAGGTGCCGTAGAACTCCATCTATCCGAACTCCGACTGTCTGAATTGCTGAGTATCCAAATCGCTTTAATTACGATGGAAAAGTACCACGGTACAAAAAATAATGATTCTGCCCACACACAACATGAAACTTCTTACTGTCAAGCGGATGCGCAACTTTGCTGCCCGAAAACGTATGAATAATGTCAAACAGCTTACTTTGATCGAGATGTTCAGCAAGCAATGACTTATTTACAGTACGGTATGTACATACTGTACTAATGTACAGCACTTTTAACTACACTTAACAGTTAAAAGTGCTAAGTTTTCATTTAATTAATTAAAAGCTTTCTTTAAAAATAGTTTTTCTCAGCCATTTTCAACATACATACAATAATTAAAATAGACCCTTTTTAAGAAAAATACCAATTACTCAAATTTTTGATTATCCGAATGGTGTCTGGTCCCAATTGATTCCGATAATTGGAGTTTTAAATGAAGGTCCTCCAGGCAGAACTGCTTTAGGGCAAGAAACCAACGGTAGCGAACTATTTATCAGAGTTATTCATTCCACAATAATGATATATGCTATTCCACACCATTTCAAACATAACTGACTCATTCATTCTACAGAATAACATTTACTTGTAAATGTATCATATATGTAAAAATTTAATAATGGAAAAAAATGGAAGTGTTTTTATTTAATCCATTTATTTGTAAATTATCATCACTCATAAAACCCCATAGGTAAGGCAAATAGTGTACACTTTGTAATTGGCTTCAAATATTTCCTAGGCTCATACGAGTTCTAGGACAATTCCAGAACATTACATAACCTCTTTATTACAGGTCACAGATGAATTGGCTACTTGACTAAATTTGAAAAATAGGTTAATACTTTACTTTAATACCTATTTTACTCAAAAAAAACAACATTTTTTTAAAAAAATCTAACATTTATATTACGTATTTCGAATTTTTTTTAAAAAAAATAAAATTTACCTCGGAAACGCATACACTGTGGCGTCTTTAATGATGTCACGCCACAAGAAACAAAATAGTCATGGATGTACATGGCAAGAGTCAGTTTTCTTCAATTATAAATGAATTCCTAGTTTTATAAGCACTGTGCAGTGCCCCTGTGTAAAAGCACAAATGCCAAACAAGTTATGTATGCGTGTTCCAAACAATGAACAAATAAGGAAAAAGTGGTTAAAATTGGCAAGGATGGAGGATGCTCATAGTTTATCTGCAGATTCAAGAATCTTGTTTTTGTGAAGATCTTTTTCATGTAAGTGTTTGTGCACGATATATTTCTATACCTTAAGTAAAACATGAGTTTCGCAGAACCACTGCCTTTCAAGTATTGATGGCAGAATAAGGTACAAGTTGAGTTTGTTTTGGTTTTATGATATAAAATCTTTCTGTAGTGTTACATTTAATATAATAAACCCACTATAGCAGCACTATCATCATCGTGGTGCCACAATCTGTTGATAGATTCTTATGCAGCTCGCTGAAACAAATTGAAAATAATGGTTTTTGTTTTTAATATCGTGCTTGGTTCGAGATATCTTAACTGAAAGGTGATGTTAGACTTATATGAAGCTAAGAGCAGACTGGAAATTGGCAGTGCTATAGCTTTTAAATTTGCCACACCTGTTTTTGAGTATATTTGGAAAATAGAGCAATGAATGAATAGTTAAATAGTTTTAAAAAAATTGACAAACCTTTTTTAAGTTGACACTATTCAACATACTGTATTTGTTTATAACCATTTGGATGTGAACAATTCGGGCAAAAATATAAAACATCAACTACGAAAAACTTTAACATATTTTAATATGAATTTGAAATATCTACCAAATTTCAAGTGAATGAACACTTGTAACTAATCAATTAACATGATTATGCCATAAATTAAGAATGTTTAAGAGAAACTAAAATGACACTAGAATTTCTTAAGAAAGATTGGGCCCATGTATACAGTAACAAGATGTAAGTTTTGGCCAACTACTTAGGCTAAGATCAGATTTTTTACAAATTATATATCAGATTATCTAAACTTTTCAGTCTCTGGGACAGTGTAAACTCCTGACGATCAGGAAGATGTGGCAGATACGAGCTTTGGAGGTTGTATTATTTTTTTGGCATATTCTTGAAGATACCAGATTTTGTCTCCAGGGACAGGTCATTTCCAACTAAGCCCTTGAACATCACACACATTTAAGGCATTTATTCAAATTTTTTGCCTTTCTTTTGTGTTAAGATAACAGGAAAAAATTGTTTTTCATATTTAATAATCACATATGTTTGGTTAACTTGTATATTGTCTACATTCAAAGCACTTCCTTCATTTTCCAAGTCTGATTTTTGTGCAATGAGATCCTCTAGATTATTAATATTATCATGAGTCGTGCAATCTTCTGTTGATGCCTCTTATTCCTCTAGTTTTACCCACTTTTTAATGATTTCCTCCTTTTTCTTCAAATTGTCACCCTTCTTTTTCTTGGCTTCTCTTCCTTCTTTTCTTCAATTTCTCTTTTAACTCTTTCTGCTTTGTGAATTGCATGCCATTTCTTTGACGTCATTGCCAAAGATATTTTTCTTTTTACTGTTTTCCTTAGATGGCTTCCTCGTTCTCCGATAAATTCAGGCCGAGAAAGGTGTTATTTCTAAATACCCTCTGGACTTTGAGCTTTTTGTGAAATGTTGGATGTTGTTAGAACCGTTTAAGTTGAGGGAATTTTTTTGAAGCAGTCTGAAACTGGTTGAAGACACTGAAGTATTTTTTTTAATCTGCTTTACGTCTCTCAACAGTGAGGTCTTTAGAGATGAGAAAGGATGGGGGCAAGGAATGGGAAGGAATTTGGCCATGGCCTTTTTAAGGAAGCATCCCGGCATTTGCCTGGAGTGATATGGGAAACCATGGAAAAACCAAATCTGGAAGCCCAGACGGGGATTCAAACCGCCATCCTCCCGAATGCAAGGCCAGAATGCTATCAGTTACACCAAAACGCTCGGTGACACTGAAGTAGGCCTATTAGGAGTAATATAATAAAATAGGATCAGTATAAGACTTGAGTTCATTACCAAGATTCAAGTTTATAGTTTGATCATTAGAATCAAATTTAATAGAAGCAGTTAAGTTGTCATCGCTGGTTCAACATCAATTTCAAAAACTTTGGGACTAGCAGCAAGGTTGTTTTCAGTGAAAGTTATTTCCATTTCATTTGAGGGATTCCCATTCGCCTCTAAATGTTTTCCAAATTAAAAAACACTGGACAAATAAAAAAGGAAATGTGTGTTCATTCACTGGTAGTATGCTTGCTTACCAGTGAATGAACACTGATGTTTATTGCTGTTCACTTACTGGTTAGTCAACATTTTGTTTATTCAGTATATTGTACATGAACATCAAGCTTTAGTTATAAGAATAAACCCACTCCCTTTTAAAAATTTCACTTGAAACCTGCAGCGAAGGAACACCTGTTCACTTATTGGTTTGAAGTATATTTGAGATCCAGTAAGTGAACACCCCTCCTAAACTCTAAAGAAAGCCATGTTGCTAAAATTAAACTATTAAAAATATGCCTCAATCTTGCTTAATTGTAGTAACACATATTAGATGTATTGTATGAACACCAAACACTACGAAATTCATTTTAAATCACGAGATGCACTCTCGCTTACCTTACTATTTTAGCCCTGGAACCACAGTCTGCATGAACAATAATGATTTGCGATTTTTCTATCAAAAGGTCATATGACTCAAACAAATAAGTGCAAATTGGATCTCAAAATGAAGTAGGAAGCCAGTGACACCAAACTAAAGGCTATACATAAAGAAATTTCCTGATTTTTAAACAATTTTCCCATACTGTTCATACACTGGTCAGGTTACCCTACTTTTCTACAAAATGAAAAGTTACGATATGGCAAAGAATAGGTTATTGTTTACAAAACTGAAATAATGCTATTTAATCTTATAATGTAAATTTGACACTTGTGTATAGTTACATCGAAGATTTAACATTGCGGAATTCCAATGAGCAAAAGTCCATGTTTGACGAGAAAAATCTGCCAAGTAACACTATGGCGTCAATTTTGGGCAAATTGCTAGACCATTTGCTTTGTTAAATTCTGGTTCCACTACGAACTACACTTGTCCTTCAGCAGAACAACTGTATTAAAGTGACGAAAGTTGCTACAAATGAATAATTTACCAAGTAACCTGTTCTGCTCCATGAAAATGTTAACAATAACTCTGGAATTTCGGGTGGCATAACGTAATGCTTTCTTATTGGCGTTCGCAGTCACATGATGAATGTCTGATTTTGCCAAATTTATGTTCTAAAAATAATCAATCTTTCATAATAAATAACTTTGTTATCTCCATAGCATGATTAATTATTAAAAAGAGCTATACATCCAATTTATTCTCAGTGGACACAAGCCAACAGCACAGTACATAATACCAAGTATCGTCAGAGGATCCAGAGGTGAACATAGTTACAATCAGGTAGGCCTACCATATAAAGTTATGATAACTTGAGTGTAAAGTTATATGTCAGTAGTACATATTTGTGCGCTTGTGAGCAGTTTCCTAACAATGATGTCTACATGCAACATTACTTTCAAAGCACCACGATTTGAAGGGCTGTTCTCAACTTAATGCCACATTCTTCATAAATGAGGTACAAATATTGAAGTGTAAATGGCAATAAAATATGCAGAAACAATTTATCAGTAATTTAGAAACACGCCACTGAATTTTTAAATGTTTGAAGCGAAAATATGGCATTTAACTACACATGAATAGCAACATAAATGACAATAATTACAAAAAAGAAAAAATTAAATGCAAACCTTCGATAAATCAACTTCCTCAGCGGTCCAGAACGATGCCTCAGCCTTCTTATACATAGCCCAAATATCATGATACTGAATGGGGAAGATTACAAATCTTCTCGGATTCTCCCGCAGAAGTGGTTCTAAATTCACATCGTATTTTCTCGAACGTTTGCTAGCATCGTTAGCTTTGTTGCTGATCTGTTAATAAATCAGAACAGAATTCACAAATCTGATAAATCAGCAACTCTAGGAAGATGCAATATTTTAATTAAAAAAAGCATCCGATGCGAAATTAATTAAGTCAAACAACACAGAATGGATAGGTAAGATGCAGCCCAATACAAAATAATTACATTTATGCCTAATATAATCCCACAGAAGAGTAAAAACTTCCAAATTTTATAACTAAAAGTGACAAAAATCGATACTCCACTCACCACAGTCAGTTCTTGTTGAATATTGCCGTTTTTAGTCTCGTGCAATGCATTGTTTCTTGACCCTCTAGTCTGATAATCCTAAATAACGAAGAAGTTCAAAACAGTTTACAATTAAATGATCAAATGCAGTGAAAGAATTTAAGATGATATATACTAAAAAAAAGATGTCACGGGATAATAGAAGTACAGCAAAGTTGCCACCGGAGCAAGTGCTCCCTTGTAAATGAATTCAAATTAACAGAAGTAGCTACCTGTTTAATCGGATAACCACATTTATGAAATACCAACCTTCGTCTTAAGTTTTAAAGGCGAAAGAGAAAGTGATACATTCTCTTTGTTAGTTTCGAAAGGCATGACAGACAACACCAAGCAGCAGCCAGCAAATTCACAACACGAATCCTCAATCTGAACAGCAGTGAACGACATTCAACGCATCACCTCTCTTATAACCAACCAAGGCGGGAACGTTCAAACAAAATCCAACTGTAACCAATCGTCGAATGGACAGAGTATGAAGTAAACAAAGTAGCCAATTTACAAAGGCATATGTTTTCAAAAGTTAAATAGAGCAGTTAATATTTTTACCTGAACTGAAAATCTTCGCCAGGAAATAACATATGTTACTATGAACTTATAATATGTATTAGTTATTATTATATTCTATTTTCAAACTGCATAAAAATTACGATTTGGCAACAACCGGTTGCATGACTTAGGCGCGTAAAATTGTAGGTCACTGAGAGCCAGTAGCTGTCGTTCCCGCCAAAACTCTGTTGCGTCTTATTTTCATTGACGTCAGAACAGACCAAAGTAGTTCCAAAGACATACCAATTACAAAGATGCTGGTTAAACAATAAAATATTGTATATGGCCTACATAATATAAATTTTTGTTGGAGTTTACGGCATAAGCTCCAGTTTTCTTTTTTTAATGAGTGGACACTAGTTATTATTTCACACATTATTTGCATTTATTTCAATATTGCAAACCTATTTTCCGCAAATGAGCTTATAATAAAAACTAAAATAATACAATATGTTTCCGTTTCATTAGGAATTAAAGTTCCTCAGCACCTACCATAAAATTCTTGGAAGTGTAGGCATCATCAAATTTTTTGTCATATGGAGAAAGATATTTTAATTTGGAACTCTCATGCAAAACACATTCGACAAAATTAATAATACTATCGTCTAGGTCAGCGGTTCCCAATTTATTTCGGCCACGGAACCCTAATTGATCATAAATTTTTTGACGCATCCCCATATTTATAAGTGAAGCTGAAAAACCATTCTCACATCGGTAAGTCGTCACAAACGGAAGCAGAAACATGATAGCTTTCTCGTGGCACAGTTATGAATTTTTTCAACGAACATTTTATTTAATTCTTGAACGAAACATGCATGAAACCCTTATAACCATTCCACGGAACCCCAGGGTTCCACGGACCACCATTTGGGAACCTCTGATCTAGGTAATAAGACTATTACTGGTACAGGGATAGTTATTTTACTTGTATGTAATTAAGATTAAATTACAGCATTCTATTCTGGGGGAAAACCACCACCAAGTATTAAATACTCACGTAAGAGAGAGCGTGAGGAAAAAATAATTATAAACGGGGTAAACATTGGAATCTCTTGTAAACCGTTAATTCATAAGATCACATTCTACCACTGCAAGTTATATTTGTAATAGAAAGTGTCACATTCAAGGCGACGGATTTAGCGGGTGGCAAACTCGTGTGGTGGTGACTCCCTCCCAATTTTTTTTTTTGCTAAGTCGACCGGGTATCTTCAGAGGAAGGAGCTTCAATCTCAAATTTTTGTTGCTCCGGCTCGGAAATACCATAGATCCGTCACTGCACATCAATAAAATAATATAAAAAATAATTTTGTACTGTTGAATATGCATTGCAAACAAACCAATAGTAACCCTACCAACAGTAAAACTCTTTAAAGTGTGTAGACACATATTATAAGACAGAATCTAGTGTTATTGTATTACAGACACATACCACCCAGACTGGGTAACCCAATGTCAGATAGGGTCTCTTCATATGGAAGCCAAATTATCTAAAAATCTACCACTGATCATATAGTCAATAAGAGACAGTTATAAATTTAATTAAGTGCTAAAGCAAGTACTTGCTAGACCACTGTTTGTACGGTGCAGATCATTATTTCCAAACCAAATGTTAATCCTTAATATTATTATTAACTTTAATTGTGATTAATTATTTACAGTGTACCACCAATGCAGAAGGTGATCAACAGTATAATTAATGGATTACTTGTGTGTTGATTTAAAATTATGGTATTTTTTTACCATAAAGTTACATGTCCATTGTAAGCTCTTCTGCAGATGCAAAAGATAATTAATATTTGTGTGGGTGTGTTTTAAAACTGTTTTGAGTTGTCCATTTTATTTGTGAATTGTACATACTTACTTTACTTTCCGTGCTCAGAAAAAACATCTTCAGATTCTCCTCTTCCAAAATTCAGTGGCTTTAATCGCCTTGTCATTTGCTTGAATCAGATCTTCGTTCGAACAGACTGTTCCCATGATGTCGCATATGAGCAGGTGTTCATGATCCTGCACCTCCCCGCAGGCACATCTGTCATCGTCCTCATATCCCCATTTCACCATATTACGAGGGCTGTCCAGAAAGTAACAGACGTTTTGTAATAAAAAATAAACAAAATGAAAAAAACGATTTTTATTATATACATTTTAGAGGTAAACTCTTAGGCTATTTTTCAACATAATCGCCATTTAAATTAAGGCACTTATCTTAACGTGGTACAAGCTTTTCGATACCCTCTCTGTAGAAATTTGCCGCCTGAGACTTCAACCACTGGTTTACACCGTCAGTTTCAAACCGTTGTGTTACGAGCCACGTCTTCATCGCCGGGAACAGGTGGTAGTCGCTCGGTGCCAAATCCGGGCTATACGGTGGGTGATTGAAAACTTCCCATCCAAGAGCTCTTGGGTACGATTGGCCGTGTGTGGACGAGCGTTGTCGTGGAGAAACAAAACTTTCTCACTGAGTTTTCCCCCGACGCTTGTTTTGTATCGCGCGTCTTAATGTTCTGAGTGTTTCGCAATAACTTTCTGAAGTGATTGTTTGGCCACGTTCAAGAAATTCAACGAGAATCACACCCTTAGCATCCCAAAACACAGTAGCCATAATTTTACCTGCTGACAGCGTTTGCAGACACTTCCTCGGTTTCTTGGGCGAATGCGTGTGTCCCCATTCCATAGACTGCCGTTTTGTTTCACAGGTGACGTGCTTTACCCAAGTCTCGTCGCCAGTTACGATACGATCGATAACTTGGTTTCCAGTTTTGGCCTAGTCTTTCAGAAACGTCAGTGCTGCAGCAAGTCTCTATTTTTTGTGGTCTTCTGTTTAGATTTTCGGAATCCACCTGGCACAAAATTTGTGGTAACCAAGTTTACCAACCACAACCTCATGAACTAAACTCCGCGAAATTTGGGGGAAATGTTCTGAAAGCTCCGTAATCGTGAAACGACGATTTTCACTGATTTTTTCGTTGATTTTCACCACCAGTTCATCACTCACAACATTAGGCCTACCCATGCGGTCCTCATCGTGAACATTGGTTCGACCATTTTTAAAATCAATGCACCATTGCCTCACTCGGCTTTCACTGATTATTCCTTGGCCGTACACATCACAAATCTGGCGATAAATTTCAATTGGTTTGTGATTTTTCGCCAACAAAAACCGTATTACAGCTCGCACTTCACAACTGGCGGGATTTTTAATTGCAGCGCTCATTTTAACACTCTACTGTATTTTTACTGTAGTTTTACATTTGGAGACACTAGAGCTCATTCGGTCCAGTGTCCATCATATGGTGTATTTTAATTTATTGCCAGCTGGTTGGAGCAATTTTTCTGATGGTCAGAAGTGCCCCTCCACAATTCCATACGGTGCATCTCCGGTTGGTTCTCAAAAGGTGCCATTCTTTTTAGGAAACTGTTCCTAGATTTCAGATGAGGGGCAGGAATTTCTTAGCGATGCATAATGTGTCAGACATTTGTTTTGTTCTTTTTTATCTCCTATTACTCTTTGTCTGGTATCTGGTGGAGCTATGCCAGCTTGATGATAGATTTTTCTTAGGTGTGTTGGCCTGAGGCTTCTTGTCACATTTCTCACTGCTTCATTGAGTGTTGTATCTACCTGCCTGATGTGTGCAGATGCTTCCGAAACTTAGTAATGTTCCACTGAGGTAAATTGCTCCACTTGTTTACACACCTGACAGAAGCAGGGGACAAAATATTTTGGATATATTTCTAATTAAGCCCGATGAAAACCTTTTGAGGTATCAAGTAACTGAAGGAATAAGTGATCATGAAGCAGTTCTGATGGATATTAGAGGATTCAGTAAACCAGCAGCCAAAATTGAAGGGGGAAATAGGTACAATTATAAAAAGGCACAGGTTTCAAATTTGAGGAGATATTTCAGAGAACAATTCAGCAAATGGAAGGAAGGCTCAGGTACAGTAGAGTCAAGGTGGAAAGAGTTCAAGGAGATAATAAGAAAGGGGGAAGAAAAATTTATTCCAAAGCAAAAAATAAAGAGAAGTAGAGATCCTATGTACTATAATAGGGAAGTGAGGAGGTTAAAGAGGTTGGTAAGAAAAGAACATAACAGAGTTAAGAGACAGCAGGGTAGTAGGGAATATTTAAAACAACTAAACAAGGACTTAATAACAGCAAAGAAAATGGCCAAAGATGGGTTTATGAAGAGTATTGTCAGTGCAGGGGGACCATTGACTGATGCATCTAGAAATTTCTATGGCTATATCAGGAAACTGAGGGGAAGGGAGGATGTAGAGACACTTATAGATAAGGATGGAGAAGAAGTTACTGACGATTTGAAAAAGGCAGAGATTTTAAGTAACTGGTTCAGAGAAAGCATTAGGGAAAATGAATCAGAAACAGGAGGGTCTAATTCGGAGAAAGAGCTTAACAACACAATTAGAAATGACGATAGTAAAAAATTTGATATCCATCCTGAGGAAATCATGAAGGAAATAAGAAAGCTGAAAAAACATAAAGGGGCTGGTGAAGATAATATTACTACAGATATCTTAAAGATAGCCGGATGTGACATTGTACCTTATCTTGAAATATTATTTAAATTGAGTCTAGACACTTGCTGCTTACCACAGGACTGGAAAAGTGCAATAGTAGTACCGGTACATAAGGGAGGGGTGAGAAATAGAGTTGAGAATTACAGGCCAATCAGTTTGACATCAGTGGTAGGTAAATTAATGGAAAGATTGATATGCAACCACATCAGAAATATATGTGAGGAACGTAATTGGTTTTCAAGCAGGCAACATGGTTTCAGGCAAGGATATTCATGCGAATCTCAGTTGGTGGGATATATGCAAGATATTTCAGATGAAATGGACAAGGGAGGCCAAATTGATAGTGTAGCACTAGATCTGTCTAAGGCGTTTGACAGAGTAAGCCATAAAATGGTAGTAAATAAGGTAAAAACCATTGGAGTGGATAAGAAAGTCATTTGCTGGGTAGAAGAATTTTTAAAAGGTAGAAAACAGAAAGTTAGGGTAGGAAATGTAGTATCAAAAGAAGTGGAAGTAAAAATGGGTGTGCCACAGGGTAGCGTATTGGGACCATTGCTATTCATTATTCTAATGAATAATTGTGTTGCCTGTTTACTATCTGAAATTAGATTGTTTGCAGATGACATAATGCTGTATAAAAGAATCAAAACGATAGAGGATTGTAAACAGTTGCAGGGTGATCTGGACAGGATATCTAATTGGGTTAGTAAACATGGAATGAAGATAAATGCAAAGAAGAGTCAGCTTATTAGATACACAAATAAAAAACAAAAGGTTAATTATGAATATAAGGTGGGGAAAGAATTGCTTGCTGAAGACTTGAAATGCAAATATCTTGGAATTACTTTTGATAACAAACTTAACTGGGCAGGACACATAGGACAGGTGGTAGGAAAAGGTTTCAGAGTTCTGCACTTGTTGGAGAGAGTTATGAGGGGATGTACAAGAGAAGTCAAGGAATTGGGTTACAAAACTTTGGTCAGACCATTGCTCGAATATGGTAGTGTAGTATGGGACCCTCATTTTACGTATCAAATACAGGAGTTGGAGAGGGTGCAAAGAAGGGCTGCTAGATTTGTTTCTGGAAATTATCGCAGAATGCAATCAGTGACGGATATGATAAAGGAGCTGGAATGGGATTCATTGCAAGACAGGAGGAGGATGAGGAGGGTCATGGGAGTGTACAGGGCATATACTGGTGATGAGGCATGGAAAGATATTGCAGTAGGTATGAAAAGTAGTGCATGGAAGGGAAAAGATGACCATGACCACAAGCTGGCACTCGATTTCAGGCACAAGGGTGTAGGAAGATTCTCTTTTTTAGGTAAGGGTGTCAGGGATTGGAATGAGTTACCAAGAGAAACCATGAATAATTTACCGAAAACTTTGAAGGAATTTAAAGAAAAAATTTGTAGAGGGCAAATGTAGGTGGGTGCAGGATAGGGGGAAGATAGCTGTGTAGGGAAATTGCCACCGGAGCCTGTGCTCCATTGCAATTAAATTAAATTAAATTAAAATCTTGATCTGAATTTTTTCACTGATGCAGTAATAGTTTATGGGACATGCTCACAAATATCAAAATTTAACTAAGATTTTTAAAGTGACAGTGATCACTGAATGAGATGCCATGTATTATATATACACAGTGGCTGATCTATAAATTTTTTCGAGCCGTGGCAATGTCTCTGAGATTGCCAACCTTCCAATATTATTTTTTTGTCCCCTATTCTTGCCACTCCGAGTGTCACTGCCACTCTTATTAACATCCGTTGTTTCCACCTGGGCCAACAGCAAACCTTCATTTTTTTTTAATTCTCACAGAAATATTTGATCACCTTCATGCAAATATGATGTAAGAGCATAATATGTGAGAGGCTATTAAGTGTTGCTATCAATTTGTATAAGGATAGAGATTATAAAGTAAGTAAATGTGCATAGAAAAATAGGCCAGGAGACCTCAAAGGATGGTTCTGCTGCTGAGCGGTAGCTTCAATTTAAGCTGCTTATTCATGATCCGTCATGGCTTCATCCAGCCCAGTAACACCATCCAAGAAAGTTTCGGCGCAGCATAATGTTGTGATATTAAAATTGAGGAAGGCTAGTTTAAATCATCAGTTGTTTAAAATTGTACATGCAAACTGTGGCATAAGGTAGGTTAATTGTTTGAAGGATCTGCATACATGTAAAAATGTAAAAGTTTGTTTTCTTGGATATTTGTTACCGTTTCACGTCGAAACGGCTGGATGGCTTAGGATAAAATTTGGAATAATGTATTGGCTATTTACTTTTATCCAAATCGAAAAAAATAGTCTCTGTGGTATTCGAATGCGAATACGTATATGAATGCGTTATGAATTCCAATTGAGTAAAGCCGAATTCAGAAAACAGTCTTGATATATTAATAATAACTCAAATTTCAGAAAGATTAGTACAGAATAGCAATGGTATGAATAAGAAACAACAACAGTAAAAAAAGAACACTATATGTCTGAAAAGGTTTATATACGCTAGTATGGCGTACACAATGCTCACATCACGGATACGTCAAATTTACACAGTTTTTAATAAAAATGTTTAAAACAAACAAAAGAGGAAATAAAATCATAACTAAAAGGCCTAGATTGTCAACATTCTCGTCTTTGCCCTTTCACGATATTGTATTGTGTAGACAAAATTGCAAGATATGAAAGTCTATATTGAGTTCCATAAATAAGTTTTGATAAGTTTTAATTTACTGAAATTTCATTGTCCTGTAGCGACAGTTACAGATATGGTCAGCAAAATTCGAAGTGCCGTCCACACTGTAATGGACCACCGTATGAAGAGCCAGCTAAAGGTATCTCTCCGCCCTCCACCGCTCGTTTCCATTGTTTGCATTCCGCCAGCGTTCAGCATTGTCCGGCTATTTGAATTTTCAAAACTGCCACTGAGTGCTAACACTTTAAACGTTTAATTCTTTCAATTCTTTAATTTTTTCAATAAAATATAATTATATCATAATAAATTCGGCCGCCCGGGCTTAATACATAATTACCTACGAGTTGATTAGCCCTATACATTTTACATATTTGAATAAAATAAATATAATTAATCTGAATATTAATTATGAATATATTAAAATTCCTTGGGGGATGACGCTGTCATACCACAACACATTCGTAAATATATCCTGGCAACCATTTTGTTCCATAAGTTGATCTTTTATCGGGTCTACTGATTCATCTCCCCCAAATAATAGTTTCATTTAGAAAGTTCTCAGCTAATTCATAACCCGATATGTCACATTTTTCTCCATTAGTTAAACTCATTTCTAAATCTGCACAGGATTAGTTCAATTATTACAATTCAGGAATTGTTTTGATAATGTGTAAGAACGACACTGTATCATTAAATTTAGATAGTTGTGAAAACTGAGCGACTATTGCGTTCTTAATTGTACCCATTATATGCTAAAACACGTTCATTGTAAAGAATTCAATAGGATCTGTTGCTATCTCATCTACGGCCTCGTACTCATAAAATCTCATTTTTTTTCCTTAGGGTTTCACTGGCTTATTAAAAGAATATGTCCAGGTCTGAGAACCAATTTCTCTAGTTGTTATCAGAGCAGACGAATAACCCCGGTACTCTCTCTCTCAAATTCTGAGCTCTTTCACAGCAATTGTGAAGCGGTTCATGAATCAACTTTCATTCTGGATAGTCTTGATTACAATATTTACATGAAACAATTTATTGTACCAAGTCACCATTATAATATAAAATCAAATTGTTCTTTCATCTGCCTCAGCGACAAGGCCTCTGTTGCTCCAAGTGAAAAATTCGTTTCCAGAAGACCGTCACGAGCTGAAGAATAGTGATAACGAACCGCAGCAAAGCTAGAAACTATTCTCCGACCGAGTTTCACAAATCCTTCTTGGCTACCACTTCCCATCGCTTTGTTGAATGAGAGAATGGAAAAAATATTCTTTAAAGAAATCTGGACAATATAACCGATCTAATGATGTTTTGGCGGCATCTGCTATCACCAAATTTAATGACATCTAAATGAATTGAAAAATGCTTGGGAAGATATTGGTTCAAAATTTTGCTTTGGACATCATTGTTTAATTGTATCCTATTGGATCCACTGACATATCTTTGACCTCGACAATCGTTCATATCCAAATCGAACTTTTCTTTTTTAAACATGTCTTTAAGACATGTCTTGTCTGTAAAAGATACATTACATTTTATAAATATTTACGCTACCAACGTTAATTACAGTCACCTAAGGTTTAACATTGTAGAAATAGATCAGTTGGTTGAACCTTACCACATGCACCCTCATGCAAATGATTGTGCCGGATCCAGAGGTGGGGCGAACCGGGACATTTACCTTGGGCGTCAAAATCATGTTTAAAGGGGTGGCAAATTCGTATGCGGCGATCTTCTTTCTTAGCTCTACTGCCCCGAACGGTAACCTTCAGTGAGCGGAAAATCAAAGAACAGCTTTAAGCTGCTGCGGGTGGCAAATTTGTAATTTAATATATTTGAAGGGGTGGCAGTCGCAGGTTTTTTACCCTGCTCGGAAAATTCGTAGACCCGCCACTGGTTAATGAACTGCAAGACTACAGCCGAAAAGGCAGGAAACAGATGCGGGAAGCGCGGCGTGACACCGTAGAGTGCTAATTATGTGACTAGTTGTGGTTTTCTTTAATGGAGTTACTCGAGCTGACTCGGACTATACATTAAGCGGAAGTTCTTACGTTTGTAAACTCTTCTGGATGATTAGTGTACTAAAAAAAACGTGAACAGCAAACTTGGGCTATTATATAATTTATTTTTCATTTTTTGAGCAGACGATCTGTCGCTATCTTTTCGGCACCCCGCAAATGACGGCGCCCGGTGCGCTCGCACCACTCGTACCGCCCTAGGGCCGCCCCTGTATACAACTGTATGTTGCCTTTCTGACATAAATGCATATATTTACTTTTAATGCCCAAGTAATTTTCAGTTTTTTTTTTAAACTTTTCATCGGTGTGCAAGTAACGTCCAGTTTCAGTTTTGAAGTCTTTTTTGGTTTTGTCTCAAATTTTTATACTACTTTTTCTATCCAAAAATTTATGAAACGTTCGGAAAAAAAAAAATTGGTGGATTTTTGAAAAAGAACATGCGGCGCTACCAACAGCAACTAGTATCTAAAGAAAACGCTCACAAATAACAAAACATATTCTAAAGCGAGGATCGAACCTAAGAACCCTAACTTTACCGATACTCGCCTTAAACAGCTTACTACATTATCTCAAAGAAATTATGGTGCAAATTATATTTACAGTAAGTGATATGCGACTTAGTCGCAATGTCGTCTGGGTTTCTATGAGCTAGCTGCAGCGACTTTCTTTCCTATTTCAGCTAATGCCGGAATACTTATGTTTATTTGGAGAGTTTTTATTGTTCTGGTTGTAAACTGATGTACTACACACTATTTATAAACCATATTTCCTACAATTTATACACAAATTCAGATAAACAAATCAAACGTTTCTTACCTAGACTGAGGGCCTGCTGGCACTTGACCTCACGAATGTCGTTGGCCCGCGCCAGGCAGCAAAGTAGCGGTTTGGCGGGCTTTCAAATACTCTAAATTTTAACGTTGAATTTTATGTAAAATAAGCATTTTTGTCAAAAAATAAATAATACCTGGTAAATAATGTGTATCAGTAAACTATTTAAAACCATTTTCAAAAAATAGTCAAATAGCCAATTGTGATGGAGTGCATGCTCCAGTGGCAGATTCCCTGCACACCAATTTCCTCCCTTTTCTGTACCCACCTACTTTTGCCCTCTAGAAATTTCAATATGAATTATTTCACCATTTCTGGTAAATTATTCATTAATTTTCTTGGTAACTTATTCCAATCCCTGACACCCTTAACTATGAAAGAAAATCTTCCCACACCTATGTGCCTGAAAATGAGAGCCACCTTGTGGTCATGTTCTTCTTTTGTTCATCTCCCATGCATTACATTTAACTCTTAAACCATTATCTTTCCATGCCTCATCACTCCTATGACTCTTCACCCTCCTTCTATCTTCCAATGAATCTCATTTGAGCTCTTTTAACATATCAGTTAAGAGAAATACCTAGCAGCCTTTCTTTGCACCCCATATAACTCCTGTATTTGGTACACAAAATGTGGGTCCCATACTACTCCACTATATTCAAGCAATGGTCTGACCAAAGTTTTGTCAACCAGTTCCTTTACTTCTCTTGTATATCCCTTCATCACTCTCTCCAAACCGAGCGTTCTGGCCTCGCATTCAGGAGGACGGCGGTTCGAATCCCCGTCCGGGCATGCAGATTTGGGTTTTCCATGGTTTCCTCAAATCACTCCAGGAGAATGCCGGGATGCTTCCTTCAAAAGGCCATGGCCAAATTCCTTCCCATTCCGTGCCCCCCATCCTTTCCCATCTCTAAAGACCTAGTTGCTATAGGAGACGTTAAGCAGTTAAAAATAATAATAATAAAAAAATCCTCTCTCCAACAAGTGAAGGAATTTGAAACCTTTTCCTACTACCTGTCCAATGTGTCCTGCCCAGTTGAGTTAAATGTTATGCCAAGATATTTCCATTTCAAGTCTTCAACAAAATTCTTTTTCCACCTTGTAGTTTTATTTTTTTTATTATTTTTTTTTTTTTTTTAACAGTTTAACGTCCCTTTTTAACAACGTGGTCTTTAGAGATGGGAAAGGATGGGGGCAAGGAATGGGAAGGAATTCGGCCATGGCCTTTTGAAGGAAGCATCCCGGCATTCACCTGGAGTGATTTGGGGAAACCATGGAAAACCCAAATCTGGATGCCCGGACGGGGATTCGAACCGCCGTCCTCCCGAATGCGAGGCCAGAACGCTATCCGTTACACCACCACGCTCGGTTTGTAGTTTTATAGTTTTATATCTGTGTATCTAAGAGTCAGCTTCTGTGCATTTATGTTCATCCAGTGTTTACCAACCCTGCTAGAAATCTTGTCCATATCACCCTGCAGCTTTTCACAGTCTCCTACTATTTTGATCCTTTTATTTATCATTATTTCACCTGCAAACAACCTAACTTCTGATAGTAAGCCATTGACAAGCTTTTGAAAAAATAACAG
This sequence comes from Vandiemenella viatica, assembly GCA_031002005.1. Classification (NCBI taxonomy): domain Eukaryota; kingdom Metazoa; phylum Arthropoda; class Insecta; order Orthoptera; family Morabidae; genus Vandiemenella; species Vandiemenella viatica. Next base: position 193,734,350 of record CM061920.1, read on the forward strand.
AGGGCGGGCAAATTTGGGAAGGCAAATGTTAGAGCTGATAATATCACAAAGCCAGTGATATGAGTGTTACTGGTAAACTGTAGAAGTATAATGATTAAAGTCATGGAATTTGTGAACCTAATTGAGATACATGAACCTCAAGTAGTTATAGGGGTAGAGTCCTGGTTAAAAGAATGAGTACTGGACAATGAGATTTTTTCCGATGGCTACAGAGTGTACCGCAAGGACAGAGGAGCAACTGGGGGTTGGGTATTCATACTGGTTAGCAAAGACTACTACAGTTCACTGGTGTTTAGAGATCTTGACCATGAGTTACTTGGGGTAAACTTCTGGGGAAATAAAAAGAAAATGTCAGGGTATTGGCTACTTCTCATAATGGAAAAATGAATGATAAAGATGAGGCTCTTGGGGAGAAACTAAGTTCATATTCAGAGTTCAGAAGTGAGCACAGAATGGTCATCATTCGTGGGGATTTAAACCTACCAGGTGTTGACTTGGTAGGAAATAAAATTAATAACACTAAGGAACAGAGATTTTCAAATATCTTAGTAAGTGAAGGAGGCTTTACACAGTGGTTGAGCAGAAAACAAGGGGACAAAACATGTTGGATATTTTCCTAATAAAGCCAAATGATAACCTAATCGGGTGTCAAGTAACTGAAGGAATAAGTGATCATAATGCATTTCTGATGGATATAAGAGGATCCAGTAAACCAGAGGCCAGAATTGAAGAGGGAAATAGTTACAATTATAAAAAGGCTCGAATCTTGGAACTGAAAAGATATTTCAGGGTTAATTTTATTAGGTGGAAGAATGGCACAAGTTCAGTGGAGGCAAAGTGGGAAGAGTTCAAGGAAATGATAAGAAAGGGTGAAGAAATGTTTATTCCAAGAGAATAAAGAGAAGTACAGTACCTTCATACTATAACAGGGAGGTGATGAGGTTAAAGAGATTGGTGAGATGAGAACACAACAGAGTTAAGAAACAGCAAGGCAGTAGGGTGGTAATGAAACAACTAAGAAATTAATAATGTCAAAGAAACTAGCTAAGGCTGAGTTTATGAAGAATATTATTCTTGTAGGGGGACCTATGACGCATGAATCTAGAAATTTCTATAGCTATATTAGGAAACTGAGGGGAATAGAGGGTATTGAGGGTATTATAGATAAGGATGGAGAAGAAGTAACTGAGGATTTAAAAAGGGCAGAGTTATTGAGTAACTGGTTCAGTGAGTCCATTAGGGACAATAATTCAGGGGTTATATTTGGCAACGAGCTTATCTGCACAGTTGGAGGGGAGCAGGTTAGAAAATTTGAAATTAAATATGAAGATATCATGAAGGAACTAAGGAATCTAAAAAAGCACAAAGGGGCTGGTGTTGATAATATTACTACAGATGTCTTAAAGATAATAGGATGGGACATTGTACCTTGCCTTGAAACATTATTTAAATTGAGTCTGGATACTTGTTGTTTGCCAGATGACTGGAAAAGTGCGATAGTAGTACCGGTCCATAAAGGAGGGGTGACAAACAGGGATGAAAACTATAGGCCAATCAGTTTGACATCAGTTGTAGTAAAATTAATGGAGAGATTGATATACAACCATATTAGTAGTGTCTGTGAGGAAAGTAAATGGTTTTCAAGTCGGTAACATGGCTTTAGACAAGAATATTCGTGTGAATCTCAGTTAGTAGGATATATGCAGGATATTTCTGATGTAACAGACAGGGGAGGTCAAGTTGATAGTGTGGCACTAGATCTTTCAAAGGCCTTTGATATAGTGAGCCACAAAATGGTGCTAAATAAGGTAAAACTATTGGAGCTGATAAATAGGTGATTTGCTGGGTGGAAGAATTCCTAAAAGGCAGAAAACAAAAAGTTAGGGTAGGAAATGCAATATCAAAAGAAGCAGGAGTGAACATGGGTGTCCCACAGGGTAATGTATTGGGACTATTGTTATTCGTTATTCTAATGAATGACTGTGTCAATGGTTTACTGTCAGAGATTAGATCGTTTGCCAATGACATAATATTATATAAAAGGATGAAAACAATAGAAGACTGAAAACAGCTGCAGGGTGATCTCGATAGGATAACTAGCTGGGCGAGTCAACATGGGATGAAGATAAATGCAAAGAAGAGTCAGCTTATTAGGTACATATATAAAAAGCTAAAGTGGGGAAGGAGCTACTTTTTGAAGACTCGATATACGTTGGCATTACATTTGATAGCAAACTTAACTGGGCAGGACACATTGGACAGGTGGTAGGAAAGGGGTTCAAAATCCTTCACCTGTTGGAAAAAGTGATGAGGGGATGCACTAGAGAAGTAACGGAATTGGGGTACAAAACTTTGGTCAGATCACTGCTGGAATATGGTGGTGTAGTTTGGGATCCACATTTTTGGTATCAAATACAGGAGTTGGAGGGGATGCAGAGGAGGGCTGCCGGGTTTGTCTCTGGAAATTAACGCAGAACACAATCAGTAACTAATATGATAAAGGAGCTGGAGAGGGATTCATTGGAGGATAGAAGGAGGGTGAAGGGATTCATGGGAGTGTACAAAGCCTATACTGGTGATGAAGCATGGAAAGATATTGGTGGGAAAATTAAGAGAGGTGCTTGGAAGGGTAAGGTTGACCATGACTACAAGCTGGCACTTGATTTCAGGCATAAGGGTGTGGGAAAATTTTCTTTCATAGGAAAGGGGAGTGAGGGGCTGGAATAAATTGCCAAGAGAAGTGATAAATAACTTACTGGAAACACTGAAATAATTTAAAGTAAAAATTAGTTGAGGGCGAAAGTAGGTTAGAAGGGGAAAGGGAGGGGGTGTAGGGAGATTGCTACTGGGGATGGTGTTCCATTGCAATTTTATTATTTATTATTATTTTTGAAACAATAATTCATTACAATAATGAATAACAATGGTCTCAATATTCATTTCCTACCTTAACTTTTTGCTTTCTGCCTTTTAAGAATTCTTTTACCCAGCAAACACTTTCTCATCTGCTATGATAGTTTTTATCTTATTTACCACCATTTTATGGCTCACTCTGTCAAATGCTTTTGAAAGGTCTAATGCAACACTAGCAATTTTGCCTCCCTTGTCCATTTTATCCGAAAGATCTTGCATATATCCAAGTAACTGAGATTCACATGAATATCCTTGACTAAAGCCATGTTGCTGACTTGAAAACAATTCAATTTATGCTCCTCACATATATTTCTGATGTGGTTGCATATCAATCTCTCCATTAATTTACCTATCACTGATGTCAAACTGATTGGCTTTTAATTTTTTATTCAATTTTTCACCCCTTCTTTATGTGCTGGTACTACTATTCCACTTTTGCAGTCCTCTGGTAAGTAGCAAATGTCCAGGCTCAATTTAAATAATATTTCAAGAAAAGGTACAATGTCAAACCCTGCTTTCTTTATGACATCTACTACAGCCCCTTTATGTTTATTCAGCTCTCTTAGTTCCTTCACGATACCCTCAGAATGAATTTTGAATTTTTTGGTCTGCTCCTTTCTAACTGCGTTATTACGTTCGTTCCCTGATTCACACCGTCCCATTTCTGATTCGTTGTCCCTAATGGTCTCGCTAGACCAGTTACTTAAAATATCTGCCTTTTCAAATCTTCAATAATTTCTTATCCATCCTTATCTATAATTGTTTCAACACCTTCCCCTCTTCTCAGTTTTCTAACATAGCCATAGAAATTTCTAGATGCATCAATCAGTGATACCACTGTGCCGATAATACTCTTCATAAACTCAAATTTAGCCACCTTCTTTGTTTAGTTATTTCAATATTCCCTACTACCCTGCTGTATCTTAACTCTGTTCATTCCAACCTCTATAATCTCCTCACCTCCCTATTAGAGTATGTGGGTTCTCTACTTCTCTTTTTTTTTTGTTTAGGAATAAATATTTCTTCTCACCTTCTTATTATCTCATTGAACTCTTCCCTCCTTGACTCTACTGCACTTGTGCCATTCTTCCATTTGCTGAAACTTTCCCATTCAGTGGAATCAACAAATGAGGATGGTGAGTGGTGAAAGGTTGCCACAGAGAATGTAAAATTTGAAACTGGAAGAGGTCTTTGAGAAATTTTTTTGTGTAGATGGTTTAAGAAAATAAAAAAGATTGGTCAAGGTATTGCAGCAAACTGGACTGTAGACAAGGAATTATGAAAGAATAGGAAACATAAGAGATGACTATGTTCCTAGCAAAAGTAGTTAGAGGATAGAAACTGTCAACAATAATAATACAGATATTTACTATGAGTGTAATGGCAGTTTTATTGAAAGAGATGATATTTATTGATTATACTGCTATAAGTAAACAACAATATCAGTTAAGACATTACATGAAGAAATTGTGGAGCAAATTATATTTGGAATTTGGGGTCAGGAAAACATTGGTAGGAAGATGAAAAGGAACGGGGTTGAAAGTTTTGATCTGTTGAGATTTTTTGTTGTTATTTAGTAAAAACTTTGCAGATAAATAAATAATCAAAAAGCTTACAAGAAATTGGAAGGGGATCATCCTGGGTATATAAGAAGATACCATTTATATTGTATAGTGGTTAAATGAAGATTATGGAGACTGAATATTTTACCGTATACTCCTCACGAAAGAAGAGAGTTTGGATTATCAGGTTTAAATCCTCCAACTTGTACATGCCCAATGTAAGATCAGAATGCTACAAAATATGTTATATTCATACTTAACATCAGGGTGTTATTGATAAAATGTTTCATATGACTGTTCTTTTAATAATAATAAAAAAGACAAGTTTATGTTTATAACGTTACAATTATGAGTTAAATGGATAAATTTTCAAGCACTGTTCACATAAAAAAACTTTGTAGGGTATTACACAATATAATGCTGTTCTTGAAGAGAAGACCAACCAGGCAAGCTCTGAAATTTTTTTGTACTTTGCTGTATTTTTCAGAATCCATAATTTGATTTTGTGGGCTGATACCAAACCTTTTAGGTTCTTGGGCTTCTTTCTTAATATATTACACACACTAATCAATGTAAAGAGTAATAATGTTTATGAGGGTTGCAGTCTCATATCTGGGTGAGTTAGAATCTTTCTCAAAACTTCAGTTTGAGATTGAGAGATTTCCAATAAAACTGCCATTGCTGCTTCATCTAGGTCAAAATGTGTTAAGCATTTTCAAAAGTAGATTGGTGTATCAGTGATTTAACATTTCCAGATGTGTTATATCTATCTGTTGATTGGTGGATGCCAAATACATTTTCATTTAGCTTGTATGTTCTCTACAGTTAGTCTACAGTCTTTCCCATCTTGTATCCCTGAGTTTTGTCTCTATTATGTTTTTTCGTCTGCTTGCTATCAGAGTTGCTTGTAACTCTCCAGTCATTTTGATCATTTTATCCTTTCAAGTTACGATGATGTAAATTCTTTCTTGAAAATAAAACCTCAAGTGTTCGAAAATATTGCTAATGTGAGATATGCATATTGGCGCATCTCAACTTCCAGGTTTGTAATAATAAATTAAGTGTGCCGTTATGGTATTTTTATTAAAAAAAAAAATAATAAACTTCCTCAAGGCTCGGTACTGGCCACTCTTTTATTCAGACTCTATATCTCGGACTTATGAGAAACAACTTCTTGTTACTCCGGCTATGGGGATGACTGGACATTTGGGTACCAGCACTATAATTTCAAGGTAGGAGAGTTAGTACTGACATCTGATTTAGAAATATTGAGTCAGTACTTTCGAAACTGGAGACTTCCACCAAACGCAAGGAAAACAGAGGTTTCCTGTTTCCACCTGAGCTCTCACAGAGAGCTGAGAATGACTTTCAAGGGAAAACAACTTAGACACAGCGAGTTCTCTAAATATCTTGGCATAAAGCTTGACAGGGCTCTCACATTTAAGGAACATTGGAGTAAACTCTCAAGCAAAATAAAGACCTATAATATTCCCAACCACAAACTTGCTGGCACTGCCTGGAGATCTACTGGGTATATCCAAATTCATCGTCATTTATTCAGCAGCAGAATATGCCTTCGCTGTATCGATCAACAGAGCAGCGTCACACAGTTAAACAGCAGCCTGCGGATTGTCTCTGGCACGAAAAGATCAACGGACACATACGAACTGCCTATCCTGAGGCACATACCAACTCACAACCTCCGACAACGAGGCCTCCCAGTTAACGAACATGTAAAACTGATTAAAAATCCTACACTACAAACTAGCTGGGACTTCGACTACCTCCTATCAAGTAAAAGGCCTAAATCAAGAAGACCTCCACGGAAAACAGCAAAAAGCCTATACAACAAAGTATTCAGCATCATAAAGTCATGGAAATGGAGATTGAAAGAGTCCTCAGACCAGGTAACCTACTTTCTGCCCTGCATTACTTGTAAGCCGCCTGCCTTTAACCAACTAAGAAGCTTATGGACTGCCTTAAACAGAATATGCACAGGACATGCAGATGCGCTTATTTATTCTTTAAATGCGGCTGGTTGGACTCATCCAAGTGAGTGTGTTGAGCAGAATGACTGACTGTGTATCATGTCGTATTGGAGTGATACCTCAGGGCATATAGTGGGAACTACGTAGACTTTATTTATATGATTGACGCAGTAACAAAATATATGAGAAATAGTAATTTTTCACAGTCATTTTTATAGTAATTGAAAAGTAATCAATGTATTTTATAATAGATGTGATGTACTTTTCTGTGTCCATACGATAAATAAATAATTATTTCAAGCAACAGTATTAACCGAAAATAGCTTTAGATTTGAAGTTAGCATCCATTAATCCCTAGGTAAAGTTGACGTATGGAAACTGACTTTGAACAACCCTGGCATAAGCCAAGATATGACACACTGAATTATTTCTTTGGGTGGCGGATATACTTGCACTATGTAATTAGCTTCTCCAGAATCGCTAAATTAATTAGTGTTAATTTTTGTATTGTATTAATTTTCTTAGTTCTATGCGATTGTAACGTACCTCTGACGTTACCTAAATTATTATGCCAGTTGAATATGCCCATTTTGTGTGTATCAGCATTCCGCCATACAATGAGAGATATGTGTGAATTTAGTTGCTTCATTCCTTGCATGTCGATGTAATTTTTAACTCGTAATGCAATATGTAAGAATCGTGATTTGCTCATGTCAACTATGGCTCCTCTCACGTTATTTATTGATTTCTTCATTTCTGGTGATGTAAAACCCGATTTCGTCCTAAAATCCTCTGCAGGTACATCTTCCACCTTGGAAAATAACACCATTGATTAAATTGCATATTGACGGTAGTAAAAGTTCAGTGTAAATAGGGACTAAGATCATTGAAAGTGGACAACCTTGTCTCAATGCCGGCTCATAGGTACGTTTTTGTACAAAAACCTATTTACGAGAATCTTTGTGTTTTGATTTGAATTAGTTTCTGAAGTGAACTACACCTAATGGTTCCTTGAGTTTTACTACTATGTACACAAAACACTGGTAAACAATAACAAATGTGGTACAGTTAGCGGATGACCGTCGAGAAATTTAGCCTGGTCCTGATCCGGGGTAGAGAGAGACGGCTTCTACTTCTCGCGAACTTCCGGTGGTCTTCTGTAGTTGAAGCTGGTTCCGCGGTCAGGCCGGAACTGGCGGTGGAGCGGCCGGCTACGCTTATATAGGCGGCCTGGCGCAGGAATTCCGTTGTGTGGTAGTACGGCGACCTCTGTAAGAAATAGTCCCACTTAGCCTCTAGATGATTCTATTTGTTTTCCTGGTTGTTTTGATGCCTCTGCGCCTGTTTGGAGTCGTATATGTATCCCGGCGTGCAGGCGCGTTGTGTGTGAGGTCTGCCTGGCAGGGGCCTTTACTGGCAGACTGAACATACCTCCCTCCCGGGGGGGGGGGAAGCGATGTCTGCGACGTCTGCGAGGTCGTCTGCCGCGGCGCCCTGGAGCAGACTATGAAGGCTACCTCCGGGGGAGTACGGAGCTGTTCCCCTGGCGATGCGTGCCGACCTGCGTCGTGGTGCAGGTTGTAGTGGAGGAACTTGTGGAGCTAACGGCATCGGTTCGTCGGCGTCGATGGCCGGGGGCTGTACGGGGGGCGCTGAAGATGGTCCCCGCAGGTGGTCGAGAGGCTGCGGCTGAAGGGTGTCGGAGCGACCGACAGGTTGTGGCGTCGGTGGTGGCGCTGTAACTGTCCCTGAGCAACGGTTAGACGGCAGGAGTGGTGGAGGTGGCAGGGAAGGAGAGGAAGAAGTGGATGGCCGTGGCGTGGTGGAAGAGGACGGTGCCGTGGGGTAGCGGAGACGTAGTTGGTTTCGATGGCGTCGCACTATCCGGCCATCCAGGCTGACGTCGAACAGTTGGCGGCCCCGGGGCCGCTGGATGACCCCCGGAAGCCAACCGGCCCGGGAGCCAAACCCGCGGGCCCAGACTAGGGAGCCCGGGGTGAAACGGAATGGGCCCGAAGGTACCTGTACTTTGGGCGGGGGTAAGAGGAGATGGAGGAGAGTGCGAGGTTGGCGGCCATGCAGCAATTCCGCCGGGCTTTTGGCCCCCACTGGAGTGGTTCGATAGGAACTGAGGAAGAGTGTCAATGCCTCTTCGAGTTTGTGACTTGTGGTGTATTTGGTCATTTGGGTTTTGAATGTTCTGACTAGCCGTTCCGCCTCCCCGTTAGATTGGGGGTGGAAGGGCGGGGTGAGGAGGTGTTGGATATTGTTGGCGGTACAGAAGGATAGGAATTCCCGACTTCGAAATTGCGGTCCGTTATCTGTGACGATGGCGTATGGTAATCCTTCGATGGAAAAGATCTTCGTGAGGGCTGAAATGGTGACCTCTGTGGTGATTGTGGAGCAACGGACGACATATGGGAAGTGGGAAAAGGCATCCGTCACTAGGAGCCACTGGTGGCCTAGGAATGGGCCAGCGAAGTCGAGGTGAATGCGTTCCCAGGGTCCGGACGGTGCCGGCCAGGAAAGGAACTTTTGAGGGGGGCGGGGCAGTTGTCGGGCACAGATGGTACAGCGCCGCACCATCTCCGTGACATTCGTGGTAAGGCCGATCCAGAATACATGACGTCTGGCAAGGGATTTGGTGCGGGCAATTCCCCAGTGTCCTTGGTGGAGAGTTTGGAGGATTGTCGGCTGTAGGGATCTCGGAACGACGACCCTCGGGGTGGAATTTGGTTCTGTGCGGAGAAGCACTCCCTCTACTACTGAGAGCTGGTGGCGGATGGAGTAGTAGAACTTGAGGTCTTGATGATGGCGTGGAGGGGAACGTGTTTGCCACCCGTGTTGGATGTGGTGTCGGATGACACGGAGGAGGGGGTCCTCCCCTGTGGCTGCCGCGACTTTTGAGGCCGTGACTGGAAATGTCTTCAGTGCTTCTTGTATGTCATCGTCGATCTGGAACACCAGAAGTTCCGACTTGTCGAAGGCAAGGTCTGGTCCCTGCGGTAGTCTGGATAAGGCGTCTGCATTGGCATGCCTGGAGGTGGTACGGAAGTGCATGGTATATCTGAACTGGGACAGGAATAGTGCCCAACGCTGGAAGCGGTGGGATGTTTTGGTAGGCAGACGTGTGGACGGATCAAATAGTGATAGGAGTGGCTTGTGGTCGGTAATGAGATGAAAAGAAATCCCATATAAAAGGGATAGAATTTGGAGCAGGCAAAAACAATAGCTAGCGCCTCTTTCTCGATTTGAGAATATTTAAGCTGAGCAGCCGATAGGGCTTTGGAGATGTAAGCTACGGGGCGTTCCGTGCCATCTGGTAATTTATGAGACAGAACTGCCCCCACACCGTAATCGGATGCATCTGTGGCAAGTATCAAGGGGAGGTTTGGAGTATATGGCATGAGGCATTCTGCGGACTTGAGCTGCTGTTTAAGGGTGTGGAATGCGGTCTCGCAAGCTGGGGTCCAACGGAACGGGACATTCTTGCGACAGAGGTGGTACAGGGGTGCTGCCACTTGTGCTGCTGAGGGTATAAATTTTCTGTAGTATGAAATCTTGTCTAAAAAAGATTTCAACTGATGTAGATCCTGAGGCCGAGGTAAGTTGGAAATAGCGTCCACATAGGAAAATGCTGGGGAAATGCCTTCCTGAGCGATGATGTGACCCAGGTAGGAAATGGATTGTTGAAAAAATTGACACTTGGAAAGGTTGCATTTCAATCCTGCTGCCCGGAGGCGGAGGAAGAGTAGGCGGAGGTTGGTCATGTGTTCGGCAGCGGAGGGTCCCGTGACGACTATGTCGTCGAGATAGTTGATGCATCCCGGAATATCCTGGAGAAGTTGTTCGAGATACCGTTGAAAAATCGCTGGAGCACTGGCCAAGCCGAACATGAGCCGGTTGAGTTGGAAGAGGCCAGAGGGAGTGTTGATGACTGTGTATTGTCGGGACTGGATATCCAACGGGATTTGAAGGTATGCTTCTGCCAGGTGAATTTTTGTAAAGTAGGTACCTCCTGCTAGTTTACGGAAGAGGTCGTCCGGTCTCGGAAGTGGATAGTCGTCTACCAGCAGATGCGGGTTGACGGTGGTCTTAAAGTCACCACAGAGACGTAAGCGGCGTCCTGGCTTCTGAACTATGACCAACGGCGTGGCCCAGGGGCTGAACCGCACCGGCTGGAGGATCCCTTCGTCTTGGAGACGTTGAAGTTCTTCCTGAAGTGGTTGTTGAAGCGCTACGGGTACCTGGCGTGCCCGGAAGTATCGAGGCCGTACATCCGGCCGGAGTTGGAGTGATGCTTCGAAGTCCTTTGCACAGCCGACGCCTGGTGAGAACAGGTCCTGAAACTCGGTGCAAAGGGCGTCCACTTCAGGAAAAGGAACATGCTGAGATACGAGGTGTATGTTATCCTCAATTGAAAATCCGAATAAGCGGAAAGCGTCCAGTCCAAATAAGTCTGCTGTGAGAGAACTATTAACTACTAAAAAGGGGACTGAACGATGTACAGACTTATACATGACGTTTGCTGTGAATTGTCCCAGGAGTGCTATTTCCTGTTTGTTGTATGTCAGGAGGCGCTTGGGGGCCGGCGAGAGGGGGGGCGAGCCAATTTGCACATAAGTAGTATAATTAAGCAATGAGACTGCTGCTCCTGTGTCGACTTGTAGGCGCAGGGGCTTGCCATTGACTGTAACGTCAATAAAAAGTTTGGATGCTGTGGAAGTGTCTACCTGATTGATATCCATAGGTGCGCCGCTCAACCTGTCTTGGTAAGACCCTGGGCGGCGAGAGCCGGGATTGGCATTGGTGGTGTTGGTGCGGCAGACGGACGCCAGGTGTCCTTCCTTGCCGCAACGTGAGCATTCAGCCCAACGATCCGGACAATTTTCCCTCTCATGTGCTGAATAACAGGCGGGGCAGGAGGGTAGGCGGAGCGGGCTGCGGCGTCGGCGCTGCGGGATCCGCTGCTGCTGCCGAGACTTGGTGCCCCTGCCGGAACGGGCCGGTTCGATGTCCTTCTGAGGAAGCGGTCCCCGGTTGTGGTGTCGGGAGGAGCGCGACTGGGAGCTCTGGATGGCGGCGACGTCCTGTGTGTCCTCTACGTCGGTTCGGATTGCGGCCACATCCGCCCAGGACTCCAGGCGGCGATCTGCGGCCGTAGATATTTCGAATTTGTAGGCAAGTTCGATGACCTGCTCCAGGGATGGGTCCTCTAACTTGAGGGCGTCATGCCGGAGTGCGGCATCTGGTGCAGCCTGTATGATGTGATCACGCACCATGTCGTCGGCGTAGGATTCGTGGGAACAACGAGTTTGAAACTTACATTTTCTGCTAAGGCCTTGGAGTTCGGCCGCCCACTGGCGATACGTCTGATCGGGCTTCTTCCGGCATTGATAGAATTCGACGCGGGCCGCGACTACATGGTACCGGCGTCTGTAGTATGCATTCAGTGTCGTACAGATGGTCGTGAAGGTGAGGGTGTCGGGGTCTTGTGGCTGAAGTTTGGTGAGCAAGACATACATCTTCGATTGGTTCCAGGAAAGGAAATATGCACGCTGGTCTTCTTCTTTGGATATGTGATGAATTGCGAAGTGTTGTTTTATGCGCTTCTCGTAGGTCTCCCATTCTTCGACGTCGTCGTTGAATGCTGGGAACGGAGGTGGGGCCGTGGGTTGGCGGAGATTCCTGACTTCCGCAATCAGTTGTCTCTGAGATTCGAAGAACTGATGTAGAAGTCCTTGGAGGAACTTTTGCCATTCCGTAGGTGCTGCTGGCGTAGCCATGATGGTCGAGAGTTCTTATCCCAACCTTGTCGCCACTGAAGTGAACTACACTTAATGGTTCCTTGAGGTTTATTACTATGTACACAAAACACTGGTAAACAATAACAAATGTGGTACAGTTAGCGGATGACCGTCGAGAAATTTAGCCTGGTCCTGATCCGGGGTAGAGAGAGACGGCTTCTACTTCTCGCGAACTTCCGGTGGTCTTCTGTAGTTGAAGCTGGTTCCGCGGTCAGGCCGGAACTGGCGGTGGAGCGGCCGGCTACGCTTATATAGGCGGCCTGGCGCAGGAATTCCGTTGTGTGGTAGTACGGCGACCTCTGTAAGAAATAGTCCCACTTAGCCTCTAGATGATTCTATTTGTTTTCCTGGTTTTGTTTTGATGCCCTGCGCCTGTTTGGAGTCGTATATGTATCCCGGCGTGCAGGCGCGTTGTGTGTGAGGTCTGCCTGGCAGGGGCCTTTACTGGCAGACTGAACAGTTTCCTTGTAGTCGAGACAAAATATTATCCCATACCCGAATTTCGTCATGGAATCGAACAAAAAACCCATGATCAAGATGATTATATGCCTTATCAAAGTCCAAGAGAAAATACGCCTTTAATAAAGTATGCTGTCAAACATATGACATATCTATACTCCAAAAGAGTGTATTAGATTCCACGGTCCAAAATAGTGCCTGACTGATATAGACCAAGGATGAATGCCAAAACTTGAAATCTGAATTTAGAACTGAAACGGTCTTAATTTCTTGATGAAGAATTTTTAAATCAATTGCTCCTTCATTGAAAACAGCAAGCCATTATTCAATAAAAATTTCATTAATTCATTCACAACTTCAAAAATTTCCATTTTACTTCAGATGACCTTCCAGAAACACTCATTTCCAAAGAAGGCCATGGAGGCCAGACGGCTTTCGTATATTGTCACCCTTCAAAACATTCTCTGCCTCTTCTGAAGTGATAAGTCATGAGACGATTTCTCTTTTATCGTTGCTTACAAGTTGAGATTGATGAATTTAGGAATTTACTAAAACCGTATTCACCTTTGATGATTGCAGTTTTATGATTTTCGATTCGAATCTTTTGATAAATACATAATCACGAACAATAAGGATTGCAGTATTGTTTAAATCCCTCAAGTCGTTGTAATAGCATTTCATATTGTGATTTGCCCAAAAGTTTTTGCTGCGAGAGTATGCATGGCAGGTTTCCTAATTTCTAATATTCAGTTTCGCAGGGGAGAACCACCTTGCCAACCTTGAATTGTAATGTTGACAATGATTGATGTCCGAACGCCAGGTATAGATGACGAGTTCTTCACATTCTTTGTCCCTTAAGAGAGAAATTTTCAGCTTCCTAAAACCCTTACCATGGTGGAAATTAATAATAATCATAATTTAATTTAATTGCAATGGAGCACAGGCTCCGGTGGCAATTTCCAACCAGAGTTATCTTGATTCAGCACATATATGCACATTGTCAGAAAAACTTATTTGAAAAGGGTCATCGCTGCTTACAAAGTGGTTTAGATTATTGGTTATATATATTCTATCCAATTTACTGTTTGATGTAGAAGCCATATGAGCAAAACAAATTTGATTCCCATACAAAGTCTCAAAGGAATCAGTCAGTCTGATTCAGGCTACAACCATTCCCAGCTCTGGGCCAAAACTGTGAATGGGGATTTGGTCACTACCATCGAGGACTCAACTTAAATCGTCTGCTATTATTATTCTCTATGGCTTTGGTTTGCAGTAGATATGGAAGTCTATTTTGAAGAAAGCCACTCTTACCTACTTTTTTGTTGTCGCCAAATGGTACATAAATATTAATAACACACACGTCGTTTAAATATGCTGAGATTCTACTCTTAGAGATTATACAATCAGCATATTCCTAGGACAGACCGTCCTAAATCAAAATAACCATCCCTGTTCTGTTCTCAAGGTCTGTATCTGTTGTATATTCAAAACCAGAAATTATTACTTACCTAAGAACAAATTCTTGCAAAAGGACGATATCAATTTGACTTTGACATAGAATTTTTGCTGACAGTTTAATTTGAAAGACTGGAAAAGATGACCATCACCACAAACTGGCACTAGATTTCAGGCACAAGGGTGTAGGAAGATTCTCTTTTTTAGGTAAGGGTGTCAGGGACTGGAATAAGTTACCAAGAGAAATGATGAATAATTTGTGAAAAACGTTGAAAGAATTTAAAGTTAACATTTGTAAAGGGTAGATATAGGTGGGTGCAGAAAAGGGGGAAGATGGGTGTTTAGGGAAATTGCCACCGGAGCATGCGCTCCATTGCAATTTAATTTAGTGCTATGCCATTGAGCTGCCATTTCATAGTGTGAGGTTATGCAGATTTGTAAACGATCCGATCACGATGTGTTGTTCTGACTTTCCGTATTTAGAAAGCCTTCATGTACATGAGACGATTCCGGAACATTGTTTTGGAATTTTTTTTATGTAGTTATTCAAATTCAAGCAGAATATTGCAGAATTTAATGGTTCTTAAACCTAAACCAGCAAACGATATTCGAACACGACTCACTTCGTTGTCTGAAGCCGAGAACTCGATCTCTCTTTTAATTTTTTCCACTATTTCAATACAATGGTCATCATGATCAGTGATTGGGGAAAATGAAAGCAACGGGAGGTATATGCATTACAAAGTCGAAACGTATAGCCTACTGATGAAACGTAAACCACTACATGAAATCTTCGCTATTGTGCTGCTTCATTATGGTGAGAAAACAATCATTTATCATGTCCTTACAATACCGACAACTCCAAAGCAGAAAACTTTGTGTCATATTGCGTCTTACCTCTCGGTATGGTCACAGTGTTATTATTGAAGCTATTTATAGGAGGTACTGGAAAATACTTAATATGTTTACAATGCCATCTAAAAATATTTACTACAAACAGAAGATTCTTGATACAGGAAATAAAATTAAGACTGGGATATTGTGAAAAAGGAGACAGTGAAAAATAATAAAATCACTAAAGATATATATATCAAGTAAAGTTCAGAAGAATCCATCTCAAAGAATAATTTCTCATCATGTCTATAAATTTACCAACTTGTTAAGACTATTCCTATTACAACAATTAACTCATAATAGTCGACCCACTCCAACCTGCAAGACGAATTTAAATTCTTGCAGACAGTAGCGTATTTCAAAAGAGTAGCTAATCCTAATAACAATCGGCAGCTACTTCAGTTTCCTGTAATTCAAAGCATCACCACAGAAATAGGAAAGGTTTCTTTTTAACTACCCAAATAAATTAAAACTAACTTGTTTATAATTATTTAGTTATGTCCTTTCTTTTCAAAGAAACCGACCGATATTTAAATTGAAATATTGATTATCAGAAGATTCCACAGCACAAAGTTCAAAAAATAACATCACATTTGAAATATTCTATCAGTTATTTTTCTCAGCTGTAAGGTTCGAAAAAATTATTTGCTTTAATCGTATGTTACGTAAATGATATAAAATAAAAAATGTTCCTCTTCAAATTTATTTAAATCAATTCCAGTTCCTCTATATATATTCTTGAAACTATGTCAGCCGATTGAACAGCTTGGCACGCACGTTCTTAACCGATAAAAAGAAAACTCCTCCACGCAAATCTACTTCGCTGGTAGTGAAAGAAATTTAACATTAAAATAGCTTAGCTGGATCGTCTCTTTATGTGCCCCTATACAACACATTAAACAGTCACCGTCTTTTCAAAAAATAAAACATTGCAGTTAATCTGTGGATCTACAGGCAAATATGCCGAGGCCTTACTAACCTTCTAAAAGACTTTGACACTTGATACACCACTCGGTCAAATTCACTTACTCCCCATTAAATGTTGATTTGATCTCAGCTACCAAACTAAAAAATAACAAACATTTCACTCCAGCTAAAGGCTGCGGTAACACAACTCCTCTACAGTGGCGTAGCTAGGTCAATAAGGGCCCCGGTGCAAAAAATTAATTTTGGGCCCTCAGGCCAGACGGGCGACCTTTTTTTGCTTTGTGTGCTGGTAGGGCCCCCTGAACTGAGGATGGGGGCCCTTGAATTGTTGTTTAGGGGCCCCTGAGCAGTGGTTGGGGCCCCCCTGAGCAGCGAGGGCCCTTAATGAGGGGCTCCTGTGTTCTCAGCAGGGCCCCCTAATACGACGGTAGAGCTAAAAAAAAAAAGGTCGCCACTTTGCCGTGAAGGCTCGTGGACACTCTAAACTGCACTTGAGGGCCCCTAGAGGTGCGCTTAGGGGCCCCTTGAAAATGCTTGGGGGCCCCCTGAGCGTGAGGGCCCCGGTGCACTGCACCGCCTAGCCCCATAGTAGCTACGCCCGTGCTCCTCTACTCATGGCAGCGGAACGTACGCATCCACTCACAATCTGCGATGGAAAAAGCCTTCCTCCCTTGCTCCGATTATTATTTATAGACTCACATGACCATCTGGATATGGTGCAATCCAGAGGATGCCTTCACAAGGAGCCGTTCTGCAATGTGCACCTTTTCCCCTCGAGCTTCCCGTAAACATTGTGTCACACTCTAAAACGCCAAAAATATGACCAAAACCCCTCAATTAACGCCCTAAACAAAGTCCCGTAACATTACAAATCCCATAAAAAATAAGAAAATTATCAAGTTTCTTAATAGCACATGCTCTACAGATCATGGTGGGATTTCCAGCAGATTAATTAAACTGTGCTCTACAGGATTAAGTAATTTTCTTAGTTACCTGTTTCTGTCCAGAGATCCTTTCCAGATAGTCTCATTTGTGCTCTAATCCCTTCAATTGTGAGTTAATTCCTTCTTCATAATGTGTTCTTATAGTTTCCATAACATACGAGTTTAACAATACAGTATCATGGTATTCGGCATTGCCTTTTAACTGTTAATTTCCCATCATTAACATCGAACTATCAATAGAGAGCAGGGAAGATGTATCGATTCAGCATCTAGTAAAATTAATTTGCAGGTGCAGTGCATTTCAATTTGTATATTACAGTACATACTTATAGTATGATTGGAGGAAATGTCACATTAACCTTAGGAATAAATGCTCCAAACAGAAAAATCAGCAAATGCTCTCGATGATGCATTTAGATTTGGTGTGTTTAGATCTGTATGCAGCTGTTTTACACCTCTTCTTCTACTTAATCTGCAAACAACCTAACGTCTCATTCAGGGCCGTATTAAGACAGCGCGAGGTCCATAGCATATGTGAAGGAGAGGCCCTTGATCTTTGCCGTCCGAGCAGGGCCGGCGTTAGGGGGGGGTAAGCGGGGCAAAAGTACCCGGGCCCGTGCGTCCCATGGGGGCCCTCCGGTCAGTATGCCTAAGTAAGTAAAAATCAAACGCAAATTCTATAATCTGCACCTATCATTGTGAACAAAAGGCGAGAGCGCTGGAGGCCCATACCTAATATGCAGGATTGTTTTTTTTTTTTTTTTTTTTTTTTAAAAAAACATATTTGTATTTAACTAGTGATTAAATTAGCGCAAAATACTAATACACTGTGGTTGTATGACAAAAGCGCCCAGTGACATACCAAAGTGACAAACCCACACGGGGTGGGTGGCGGGTTTTTACGGTATACCTGCCCTCTACTACCTGCACTTATTTCGATGTTATACTGCTCACAAGATACCACACCCGGCCGAAAGGGGTATTTCCTCAAATCCAGTTGATACACGAAATCGATAATGCTTGGTGGGATATGATGGACATTTTTATTTAATTGACAAATCAATCGATATGGAACTTGGTTACTGGATATTAAAGTGAAGTAATTTGCAAAAAATTTTCTTCTTGTCATCCAAGAGTCACAGATTTGTTGTAAACATTAGCAACAGGCATTGCAAATGTTGTCGATGCATTAGGTGTGCTCGCAAACAGTTTTAACAAACATAAAATCATGCAGTATTTTAGCGAATATGAGTAACTTTGTCACCTCCAGTGAATGTTTCCCTTTCTGCACAATTGACAACGACTTGTGAATTATAATATTTATTACTAGTTTTAATGTATGTTTGAATTGAGGCTAAAGAGGGACCTACCACTACAAATGATAGCAGGGAGTATGTGCATTGCGCTGGGATTGTCAGTACACCGTCCGTGGGATATTTTCCGCTGATATCTCTTAGAGCACGTTTTTGTGACTTAAATAGTTTCTGTGCTTATAAAGATTTTCCCAGAATGAGATCTGGGCGTTCCCTTATGGGACGCTACATTCTTCTTGAAAGGCATTTCTTTTTTTTTTTTTTTTTTTTTTTTTTTTTTTTTGTAAACTCTTGAGTAAGAATCTTTTATTCGTAGATTGCTTGGGTAATCGTTTCATCCTCTGTATAAGGGTGACTTTTTCAGCTAACTAGTTACTGCCTTCTGAAGGCTATCGTACATTAGTACTGATGTGTCAGTGTTTTATAATACAAGAAACCAAAAATAGTAAAGTTAAAAGAGGTTCTGCAGATTTACAGAATGGAAAGCTTAGCATTTTTTCAGCCTATCAAATAAGTTTTTTGTGTACACATATTTCTAACAATATATTCATTGTCAGTTATGATTTCTCAGCATTATACGCAAATGAGCGGAGATTAATTCCTATTAGTGAAATTATTATTATTTGCGACAGTTGCATCGTTTGAAAAACGGGTCAGTTTACAAATTTTTGTTTGCTGATATTTCTGGTGGGATTTTGGCTGATTCTAATTGTAAACAGAGCGTTCCATTTGTGTGCCTAATTAGAAATTGCCCGACAGTTTATCCTAAGAACGCACCTAGCCTTACCCATCGCCTGGGCTTGAAGGTGCGTTTTATCTGGCGACACCTCGTTCCAGGAGGCAGGGGAATGCAGACTACATGTTCGCTTATGTCACCTGTGTGCATTTAGTAGGACACCAGACACTATAGCCCATAAATTTTAATGTTACATACGTGCAAGTATTGGAATATTTATAGACGTATTCTAATTTCCATCAACTGATACAAAATTTAATGAACATATAAGAAAAACATATTATTAAAAGTCAGGCCAATGTTTTAAAAGTCAAATAATTTTATTTCTTGCCTTATAGAACATATATTACACACTCTATGTACGAGTATGCATGCACGAATTTTAAACTACACGTCCCTCGTCAAGTTCTAGCTTCGCATACTGACAGCTGCGGTGCTCGTTCTGACGAGTTTATAACTTTATTAACTAGTAACATATTATCATAAAATAATAATGTAAAGAAAAATCATTATTAAAAGACTTAAGTGAGTGAAAACAATTTTTGTGTTCGGTAACTTTTAATTAACCCTTCAGACAAAAGTGTTAATTACATATAAGGTTCAATTCATTGATATCTCCAATTTATATTATAAAAATTCTTCTCGGGTTTTCTTCCGGATAATTCTCACATACAATTTTTATATTAAATACCTTCTTCTTTTCATAATTTGAAAGTGATTTTCTACTTCTAAAGCATTAGGACGACATTGTAGACAAAAACGTTCGCGCTTTGGCCATTTTAAAACGGTTTACGCTTCCACTTTTGTTTACTTGAGAAGGCGACAGACAGGCTGAGCTACAGGGCGTCAGACTGACGCACAGGTGACAGCCGCACAAGGGTCTACAGTATAATCCCCTGCCTTCTTGGAAGGACGGTGTCACCAGAAAAACGCACCTTCCAGCCCTGACGACACCAAGAGAGCATAGTTTGCAGAAGTTTGTAGAACTTGCAAAAGTTTGTGTGTTTGCAGTCGGATGATTTGACTGGTTGGCTCCACTAACTAAATAATCGCAAATAACAGTTCATGTGCGAACATTTGTCGTCGTTCAAACTGCTGCCTGCAGTGTCTAAATGGTTACGAGAGGAAAACTTATTGCCAGTGCTGTTATAAGTGAAGAAGAGGACATTATTAAAATAAAGAAGAAACTTGGATTTTGGATATCGCATTTTTAAAACAAAATAAAAATTCGCAAGACGGTTGTATAACTCAAGAATAGATGATATGAGTGGTTTATTTAAAAAAAAATTGTTGTATGGCACAAGAAGATTTTGAATTCGTAACTCTGCTGATTAGTCCAAGAATATGTAAACGAGATACAAATTACAGAAACACCATTTCCGTGGAAGCTAGATAGGCAATAACACTTCGCCTTTTGAATTTAGATGATTCCCACAACAATAGAAAACCTAAGCATATTATTTTATAAAATTACATACCTTTTCCTGCCATCATCGAGTTGTGCTGTTTAACTTATTCTCTTCTGAACGAGGTGAGCAAAGAATTTACTTTCCACTTAACAACATCAATAGTGGTTACCATATCTGTTGCGATTTCGCTCCAGGCACCATGGTTTTTAATTTTGTTGTAGTAATATTTGTGACTACTCTGCCTTATCTGCGGCTTTAATTTTTATGATTCAATTAAGAGTAAACACTTTTCACTATCCCAGTCCATAGTTATATTTAAAACGCACTTAAAACTGATACTATTCGGAACACGCACCCCTGATGTTGAACCTATCTCCACTGAACACGCACTGTCCGTGCACGAACAACGAATTCCTTTGATGTACCGACATCGGCTGGAACACCTGCAAACGCCCGCAAATCTTTGTTCCTGCGCTCTATTCTCGTCTCCACCTGACAAACTCTGAGTACGCAAATATTTCAAACGTTTGAAAACATTTTGCGCGCTTGGTGGATCCCCACATTAAGGCTTTGGGCGCTCTTAGCATTTACTGTCAGACGTTTTTTATTTAGTGACGCAAATGGAACGCTCTGTTTTCAGTTAGAATCAGGGTATATTTCACTAAAAATATCAGCAATAAAAAAATTTGCAAAAAGACCCGTTTTTCTATGGACGCAACTTTACCCAAAAATAATAGACTGCTCGGCTGCTGAGAAATAATGACTGACAAGCAATATATTGTTAATTTATGTTAGAAATATTAGTACACAGAAAAACTTATTTGAGAGGCTGAAAAAATGCTAAGTTTTCACATACTGCAAATCTGCAGAACCTTTTTAACTTTACTATTTTTAGTTTCTTGTATTATAAAACACTGACCCATCAGTACTAATGTACGATAGCCTTCAGAAGGCAGTAACCAGGTAGCTGAAAAAGTCACCCCTTTACAGTGGATGAAACGATTACCCAAGCAATCTACGAATGAAAGATTCTTACTCACTAAGCCAGCAGTGTCAGCGAAGTCAGAAGGACGCGGAGATGACGTTGAGCCTTCCTTAATCGATACTATGCAGAAGTAGGATTATCAGAGACAAGGTGAGTCACTAGTCAATTTCACTTGTAACTGATTACGGTCGTTGTAGAGTAGCTAGTTAAGAGCTAAGAACTAGCCCCTCGCACAAAAGTTGGTGCCATTTTTCTTAAATTTGCAATAAAATTATCATTTTGCAGATGCTGATATGCAAGAAATCTGTTGTTTACAAGCTTCTGTAGCATCGGCAGTACAGAAATGGGACCACGTCGATCAAGAGGACAGTAAAGTTGGCATTTGCATTAAGTTGCCAAAAAGTGAAAGTGACAGTATTAGTGCAAGCGACAGTGATAGGGACGATATCCTTTTAGAAAGTGAACATGTTTTAAAGGCCAGTTCCACAGGGAATGAGAAGATTTTAGATTTTGATATCGGTCTGTGGAGTGAAAAAAAGTGCTTCAATAGTTGAGAGGTAGAAGAAGCTGTTAGGCGAGGACCTGAGCAAACCCGAAAAGACTGCCGCGGGACAGAAAATGTAATCAATCTTTCCCTTCAAATGTCTTAAAAAATGGGAAAGTTTCAAAAAGGGGCTGGCTTGTATGGAGCAAAGAAAAGCAAGCATTGTACTGCTTTGCTTGCCGATTGTTTTCGCAACGTACGGATATCTCTAAATCGGATTTGGCGTTAGGCTACGGTTGGGGATTATCAAGAGGCTGGAAAAAACTGAAACAGAAAGTGAATGAACATGAGAGCAGCGCTGATCATAAAACGTCTTACTTAGAATGGCGCAAATTAGAATATGCGCTAAATAGTAGTTCAGCCATAGAAAATCTTTTAGACCGAAATATTGCAAGAGAAGAACAGTATTGGACCGAAGTATTGCATCGCGTAATCGAAGCTATTCTTTTCCTTGAGGAAAGAGGTTTAGCTTTGAGAGGTGATAGTGACTTAGTCGGAGATCGTCAAAATGGTAATTTTTGGGTGTCTTAGAGTTTTTGGGGGAATTTGATCCCATTATGAAAGAGCATTTAAGAAAAATTGAAGTGAACGTATGGTTCATTATCTGTCACATGATATTCAGAACGAATTTATCGAAATAGCTGGAGAGTTTGTTCGTCAAACTATTTTAAGAGAGGTAAAACATAATAAATACTTTTCTGTTATAGTAGATGCAACTCCTGATGAAGCCCAAATAGAGCAAAATGTTTTATACTGCGCTACATCGCCCTTGATAAAGAAAACGAATACAGAATTAGAGAGCGTTTTCTTGGCTTCGTTGATTGTGAAGAGAAGACTGGTCAGGCAATCGCCAGAATGATCTGCAATGAGCTGATACGTCATGGCTTAAAGCTTTCAGACTGTCGTGGGCAGGGTTATGACAACGGGAGCAATATGCGTGGCATCTATCAGGGAGCTCAAGCACATATATTAAAAGAAAATCCCCTGGCAATTTTTTCTCCTTGTGGCGCTCACTCATTAAATCTCTGTGGAGTCCATGCTGCGGAGGGTTGCGCAGATGTAATCACTTTTTTTTTTAATTGTTTCAAAAACGTATAATTTTTTTCATTCTAGTCTCAAAAGATGGAAAGTTTTGAAAGAAAATATTGGATCTTCCCTTCACGGGCTATCGGAAACGAGATGGTCTGCGCGGATAGATGCCGTGCGTCCATTTGCTAAGCATTTGTCAGGATTACAAAGGGTGGTTGAACTTGCATTTAACTTTAATTTGACTGCAGAGGCACGCACTGAACTAAAGGGCATTCAGAAGTACTTAAAATCATTTAAATGTATCGTCATGTCTACAATTTGGTACAAAGTATTAACTGCAATAAACATACGAAGCGTTGTGCTTCAAGCAAGGGAAGCTACAGTCGATGTTGAAAGTGCCAATATTAAGAGTCTAGTGGAAGAATTAAATGAATTGAGAGACAGTTGGGATACCATTTACGCAGAAAGTTGCAAGGTAGCAGAAAATATTGGAATATCACCAGACTTCAATTTGACGATAAGCAGAACGACAGAGAAACAGAAAGGCAAAAGAAAACGCTTTGTAGATGAAACATCTGAAGATTTAAACCTGCACCCAGAGGACAGTTTTAAAGCAAATGTTTTTAATATTATTCTAGATACAGTTATAGGAAACTTAACTATAAGGTATGCTGCCATAGAAAAAATGATGGACACATTTGGTTTCTTGTGGAACTACATAAGCCTAGACCATTCTACACTATCAGAGCAGGTGGAATACATGGCATCTTTGTACCGTGTGGACGTTAATACGCAGGATTTAAAAGAAGAAATTTGCAGTTAAAAAAGATTCATGTAGCTAATTTTGGATCCAATCTACTCACCCTTTGCATCTTCTTAATGCTCTCCATAAATGCAATTTAATAACATATTTCCCAACGTAATGTTAGCCTTACGTATTTTCTGCACTTTGCCTGTTACTGTTGCACAAGCAGAGCGGTCATTTAGCGTTCTTCCAAGAGTTAAGAATTGTTTGAGAACTACAATGGGACAAGAACGGCTTGT
This sequence comes from Vandiemenella viatica, assembly GCA_031002005.1. Taxonomy (NCBI): domain Eukaryota; kingdom Metazoa; phylum Arthropoda; class Insecta; order Orthoptera; family Morabidae; genus Vandiemenella; species Vandiemenella viatica. Next base: position 193,758,362 of record CM061920.1, read on the forward strand.
TGGATTAGCTATGATAGCAATAGAATCAGAGTTAGCCCGCTCATTGGATTATACCGCGATTATAAAAGAACTCGCATCTAAAAAAGCTAGAAAGGACGTATAATTTTGTAAAGTATAGAATTTATGTAAACAGAGAACATAAAAAACTTTCTTAACAATGCATTACCTTTTTCTTTGCTTGAAATATTCTGAATTTATAAAAAAAAATATAATAAAAAAATGACGGGGGGGGGGGGACCCTAATAATGGTTACCCGGGGCCCGAGAATCCTAGCGCCGGCCCTGCGTCCGAGGGAAAATTTTAGAACTAAAAAAAAAGGTCTAGTTTAGGTGCGGATCCCCCTAGGAGGCGCGAGGCCCCCTAGAAGGCGCGAGGCCCGTACAACACGATCATTAGTTAGAACTAGATGATCCGTATGAAAATTTCTCAAATGATACATGATTAATAGAGGAGTTGGTGGTTTGTGGTAGGATGAAACAACAATCGGCGCATTTGCAGCAATTGTTTGTTTGTTAACTGAAACAGGTAACAGTTAGCAAAACACTTGTAATGTCTTACGAAACAATTAGAAATGGTAGAAGGTTTCCAGAGCAAGAACAAAAATATCCTAAAATCTCCTTACTCTTGAAAACACATACAGTTTATCCATGGTGTCGCGAAAACTGCGCCCAGTGAAATTTGCGCCCAGTGAAATCTGCGGCTAGAACTCTCAACAATGATGTAGCGGTATGTTTATTATAGAATAGGATCAAACTGGTTGTATTGTTAAAAGCCGCCCCGCCGGCGCTCTAAGCGTATTGCTACGTTTGTAGTCCATGTTTCTAAACAGCAGGTTGACACTACAGATGTTTTATAGTTTGTAACTGTTATTAAAACACAGGTTTTATTCTTACTTAAAAGACGTAGAAAAGAATTGTAATAGATTTCATGACAAAATCTCCCTTTGCCTCACATTACTAGTGCAGGAAAAAATATTCTACCATCAGCAGTTGTGGATTAACTGTTTTTGCATTTATGACTTGAAAACCAAAACAAGCAAAATCTATACCTACCATGAAGGCACTGCGAAAAAAGGAGGCAATGAGGTTTCCTCTTTCCGAAATCACTTCATAGCATATCTCATCAGAGGCGGCCCGAGCAAGTTTTTCAGGTGGTGCGAGATTTCATTATGGCGCCTCAAATGTGCAATCGCTTATTAGTGATTAAGGGTACCTGTAGATAGAGTGAAGATTACATACATTTTATTCATACTACTAAAATTATAAATGTAAAAGATTGTTTTTCTTGGATATTTGTTACTATTTTCACGTCAAAACGGTTGAACTGCTTAGGATAAAATTTGGAATAATGAATTGGCTACCTACTTTATCCCGATCGAAAAAGTAGTTTCCGTGGGATTCGAATACAAAGACGTTTATGAATGCATTATGAATTCCAGTCTAGCAAAGCTGAGGGCGAAAAACAGTCTTTATTTATTAATAATAACTCAAACTTCAGAAGATTAGTTTAGGATAGCAATGGTATGAATGAGAAATAACAACAGTAAAATAGAATACTACGTTTGAAAAGATTTATTTGCGCTACTATAGTGTATACGATGCTCACAATAAGTGTATGTCAAATTTACATAGGTTTTAATAAAAAAAATTAAAACAAATAAATGAAGAAATAAAATCATGACTAAGACGTCTAGATTGCCAACTTCCTCGGTTTTGCCCTTTGATAATATTAGTTTCGATAGATAAAATTGCAAGATCTGAAAGTCTATCTCGACTCCGAGTTTACCGTAAATAAGTTTTGATAAGTTTTAATTTACTGAAACTTAGTTCTCCTTTAGTTACAAGCATGGCTACCTAAATTCGAAGTGGTGTCCACACATTCGGACCTATATCCTGCCAACAATTTTGTTTCATAAGTTGAACTTTTATTGGTACTGCTGATTTAAACCTCATCAACAATAGTTTCACTTGAAAGTTCCTCAGCCAATTCACAACCCAATATGTCACATTTTCTCAATTAGTTATTAATATTTATAAATCTGCACAGGATTATTTCAAGTATTACAATTCAGGAATTATTTTGATAATGTGTAAGAACGACACTGT